>RJWM01030513.1:0-23335 GCA_004363535.1 Dasyprocta punctata
AGCTATTCAACAGGCCTTGAGGTTCTCTTGGTTTGCCTATATATTTTCCTTTCCACAACCTGCTGTGTATAGAAAATTCAAGTGCAATTCGATTATTGTCATTTTTCTGACTACTTATCTTCACTTTGCTCACTAATTATACAATCCCAAATTCTAACTAAATCTTTGAATTATTCATCTCGGGATAAAACCTGGGTATCTTCTGTGTGGTTCTCTTGTTAAACATTATTTTTTAAGTCCAATATATAGGACTCCAGCTCCTGATTGTGGGAAGGTAGCAGGAAAAACAAACTTCCTCCCCTGCTTTGGAAAAATAAGGTATTGCTGCTCTCCTAGAAGCACCTCCAAATAATCATAACTTCCTTACTGATCGCTTGTTCCAAAATCTATGGAAAAAAATTTAATGTCAAAAGGTCTTGAACATCTATGTCATTACTAAACTCAGATCATCACTGAGTATCTAGATATCATGCTTGTTTTTATAGTAGTGATGATAATAACAGATTGCTAAGTTATTCATTATTGCTGTAAGAGTTGTAAAATGCCAAGGGACATTATCTCATCTACTGATAATAATGATAAGCATTTAAAATGTTTTTCCTAAGTATACAGCTAAAAACTTTAGATTGACTGAATAACTACCATGAGCATCACAGAATGTATAGTGGTTGGTTTAGCACTTAGAACAAAGAGATTTATAACTGGACTCTATTTTATGACAGTCTTCTCCCAAAATATTTAGAAAAAAAATCATTTTTCTTCTCACATACCATTGTTTTTGACTATTTGTAGATCACTGGCTGTCTCATTTCATTTTGCAAAAATAAAAAGTTTTGTTAAGAAAAGGGTCTTACTTTCACACAGTGCTTGAATTCTTTTATTTTAAAGAGAAAAAGGCAGAAAAATCAAGAAGCAAGTAAACAATTAAAAAACAGCAAAAGCAAAATGACAACAAAAGCAACAACAAAAAGAAACAATGGCAATATAGGATTTCAAAACAAGATGATAGAAATTTAACAGTGGTAGTTATATTGCATATTGTTATCTTCAAAGTAATTCTGCTACATCATTTAATGCTTTCAAAAATCCTACAGTTGAGGCAGTATTCTCTGACATTCTTTGAAGTGAAACAATTTGCTGAAAACAGCAAAACAAGGATTCAAATCCAAACTACCTGACATCCAGACCCATGTGTCTTTCTGTTAATGCTTTATTCTCTAAAGCAAACTTTACTTTTTACACTGAATTCTACAACAATTATTTAATTTTTTCTATTAATCTAAAAAATTAAAGTATATATGCATGTTATTGTTAGTACTATTATATAATTGTAAATGTACAATTTTAGTACAATTACACAAGAAAATTGCATATGTTGCATATTATAGTTTGTGCATAGATTACCATATCACATACATCCTGATTATCTAACAAATTTATTTAAAGATTTCCTTGTCTTTGGTTGACTCCCGGACTTTTGGTTGACTCTTATTAAGTCAATAGCTTATTATTTTAAAGCAGTATATGTCTACATTCTTGACAAAAATGAATCTAGATGAGTAAATTGTCATATTTCTGTATGTATTCAGTATACATATACTTATGCATCATCATTTTAAAAAGAACATCTTGAAACATTCAAACACATAATGACTGAAGTAGTTGCTATTTACTTTCTCTGTTTTTAATACTGGAGAATTTTAGCTTGGTTCAGACACTCAGAGTATAACTGCTTAATAGCATATCCCTTAAAAAAAATAAACAGGTTTTTCAAATGTATGGAAGTACAAGTTGAAAATTTCTTTGATCAAAATTAATTCTGTTGTGTAAGATCCAATTTGTAACCAGGTCAATAAATAACAACTGACACTAACTTTGGATGGAACATAATTTATCAAACAAAAACCAGAGGTCATGATGCATTAAAGTTAGCTATTTACAGAACTGAATTTTCTAGCAAAATAATTTAGCTAGGACTTTAGAAGCAATTAATTCATTAAAGGCTGCCATTTATCAACCCAAATAAGACATTTCTCATCCTTTCAAATAAGAAATGGATGAGACTCAACCTATCAGATTCTACAAGTATTTCACAGTTTGTAATTGAAAAATACAGTGAGAGAAATAAAGACTGACCATGTCAAACACATCCTTAAAAGGCTTTTAGGAGGTACTTACTACCTACTTTCCCTCGCAAAAAACAAATATTTCAAAGTTTGAGTTAGGTAACAATATATAAATGAAGCATCTATCTCTATGGAGACCCAAGATCAATTAAAAACACAAAACGCAAAGAAACAATAAAACAGCCTCATATGTCTGTCATAGTGACTCAGTTTTAGATTATGGAAGGACTAAGAGATAAAATAAATTTTTATTTTAACTGAATTTGTACATATTCCTTATAACAAAAAATTTTCGTTATTAACAATTTTTAATGAGAAATGTCTACAATTTATTACAATTTATTGTATTTTATTGGCAGTCCACATGCAAATATTGACAGTTTATGCAGGTATTAAGGACTGTAACATTATTTAATGTAAGAAAATTTAATTTACTCCACCTAAATATCTGGACACATTTCTTATAAAATATAATGATAATAATATCAATGACATATAAAATAGAGTATTATTTACATGGCATTTATAATTTAACTTGTTTTTATATTCGTTGGAAAAATATAAATAAATGTAATCATTTCTAAACTTGTGTTTCAATGGGTATTTTATTCTTACTATAGATATAGTCAAATATTTGTATATAGAGTTATATATCTAAGTAGAATACTACTGTAAGTTATAAAAACTGGGGTTCTCTTATTATGAAATGCATTTTTTAAACTGATAAACTGGTAAAGAGGTATTTAAAAAGCAAAGGAATAAGCTAAGTATTTACATGTTGAGGCATGAAAAGAGAACAAATGAACCCATCATAATGACCAGTGTGGTTGGCAGAAGGAATTACCCTTCTCTTCTCTCCATTCCACTCCGCTCCTCTCCTTCATCTCCTCTTCTCTCCTCTCCTCCCCTCACCTCTCTTCTTCTCTTTTCCTGTTTTTGTGTGTTTGTGTGGTACTTGGGGTTGAACCCAGGCCTTTACCACTAAGCTACATAACTAGTTGTTATTTATCTATCTATGGATCTATCTGTCTGTCTGTCTATCTATCTATCTATCATCTATATACCTAATTATTTATTTTTGAGACAGAATTTCCTTAAGATACTAAGTTACCCAGGCTAGGCTCAAATTGTGATCCTCCTGCCTCAGCCTCCAGGAACGATGAAATTATACATATACTCCACACCTCAATGAGAATTATTTTTATTGAATGGTCAAGTAGAGTATGTTTTAGAAGGTGATCATTGAAATGAGATTATAGGGTTGAAATTAGCCAGCTCTCAAAATGGGGAGAAAAAATAAAAATGAACCATTCAGTTGTAGAGAAAAGAACAAGTACAAAGTTTCACAGAAGAAAAATAGCTTGTAGCATTGGAGGAAAACAAAGCAGGGCAGTGAGGCTAATGTATAATGTAAAAGCAGTGGTGGTGTCCGAAGGAGGGGAGAGGTCATGATCAGCCTCATTTTCTAGGATTCTAGGGTCTTCGTTCTGCAGATTGTTTCTGTTTCAGATTAATTTTGAGATATAGTGTAAATGCAAAACCCTTTCACTGGGGAAAGAGCTAACATTGTCCAAAAACTAGCTAACTAACTAAATAAATCCTAACTGGGATGTCAAGATGACATTTGTAAATACCTATGACCAAGAACATACAAACAACAAAGAAAACAATCTCTCAAGCTATGAGACATGACTCTTAAAACAATGTGGCACAATAAAATCAACTTCTTAATGCAGTACAATGATTAAAACACCTGCACAAAGACTATGCGATTTATCTACTTTCAAAAAATTTCAAATAGTAAAATACCAAGTCCTCAGTAACACATACAGTGGTATGTTAAACAACACTTTATAGAGCATAAAAAATGGAAAATGGATATTTTATCAGTATAGTAGTTCTCTTATATTGCTTAACATATAGCAGGAAAATGTTTGTTACTGAAGAAAGCATGCTGCAAACCAGTTGAAGCGAGGGAGCAACAGACATATTGCAATATTTTTGTGATTCTAGTATTTTCAAATAATGCGAAGTTTCGTTCTACAGCCTCTGTGTCAGTTACCAGTGAATACAGTTGAATATAAACCAAAATCCAAAATGCAGTTGCTTAAGCATACAAAGATTTTTTTCACATGTAAAGTCCTTCCAAAAATTCAATCAAAGAGTGGAACAGGTCCAGAATACTCTTACCATCCCAGTAAAATATATATATAGTCTATAAAAAAGATCATATGTAATATAGTTCATAAAAACAGAAACAATTCTAACATTGTTTCTTAATATAATCTTCCACAGTGATCCTTGTACTTAGATCAAGTTATATATAAATATATTTATAGACAGAGAGGAAAATGAGAGATTGTGGAAAATAAGAAGTTGTAGAAAAGCTTTCTTTTTGACCACTTATGCACAAAATTACACTTCTGGTCATAGTACAGCTTAATTCTTTTGCAAAACTGTTAAACGGCTATCAAAAGTTTAATAAAATATGTCAATATAGATACCTACTTCATTATTAAATTACATTTTACCTATATTTAATAAATATACCATTTTATGATCTAAAATTTTTTGCTAAAAGACATTCCAATATTTACGGAGACCAATGTGTTTTTTCCTCTTGCAACATAATGATGAAATTTTGTGTGTTTGAAAAATACATGTGATAAAGTACAAACTACCTAAAATCTAACTTCCTAAAAGATCACATTACAGACTGTCGCTTTTGTCTTGATTTCAATGCGTAAGTGTAGAATTTACTGTTTGTTGGAAAATGGCATATATGCGCTAGGTAGCTTACAGAACTAATAAAATATAATTTATATTATAGAGGTGAAATATAGGTAGCATTACTTCTGAATGCAAGCACTTTGGTATAATTTGGAAAACTTTATGTAATACATCAAATGCATCTTCAAATGGCATAAGTGTAAAATTCTGAGTCGTAACATACAATTCCAGAGCTTCGGTGTTGAAAAGACTCATAAGGTGAGGGAGATCAAAGTGGCTGAGTAATTTCAAGCAGAATAATGTACTTCATTTTTTATCTACTTGTAACATACAGTTTTAAGAACAGAAAAACTTTTTGCCTAGAGTGTTTTCTTTTTTGGTGTTTGACTTAATATAAATATATTATACTTTTTTGCTCTTTCAATTGATTTAGCTGAAAGTTCACTTTAAACACATTTGTTGTTTCTATTGCAATAATATTCCATCAATACCTCTTTTGCTTTGTCTACTGAATATATTTTCATTGCTTTGTAATTTTGCACAGAGTCTCAGGTCAGTGCTCTGAAGATATGCCTTTTGCCTTTTGCCTTCACAGAGCTGAGTCTCTTCTTTTATCTTCCACGACCTTCATCCACCATAAAAATGGAGTGAAAATACTGCACTCTCACTTTAAATACAGAACTATTACTACCTTTCAGGATCTACAGCTCCCATATTCTTGGGCACTTTTAGGTATACTTGTGACAGCCTTCTTTCCTTTTTCTTCTTCCTTTCTGACAACAGGCGAAGAGAACATCCATGTATTCCCTGTCTGCAGACTCCTTCCTATCTGATAATAAAAATTGGTCCCTACTTTGTGCTAAATAAACTGGTTGCCTCTGCTACACGTAAAAGTGTATTGGTGGATATTTTTGCCTTAAGAGTATGGACACATAAGATTTTGTAAAATTTTATATTTTTTCCTTTTTTTAAATTCGATAGAGGGAATAATCAAAATTTTTCTATGATATCTTATGATTCTGTATTGTTTTTCTCATTTAGTTTCATTGTCTCTCATTTCTGAATTTCAGGAGAACAAATGTAAACACATAATTAAATATAACTGTCTACAACATTGAGAAAATACCATACTGAATATTCACTATAGCTGGAAAAAATAAAATTGTTTCCACCAAGAATAACCTTGTATGCAACTAGACCTCCACTTGATGGGATGTATATAAGATATTTAAGCATTTAATCTGTATATAGGTAGGTATTAAATAATTTTAAAATATGTACCTGAACAAATTTAATGACCCCTATATGTGTTTCATTACATTTAAAATATCATAGGTTGCAAATGCATTTGATACTCTTAATTTACTTACCGTAGCAACATGGTACACTATAGAGTTTTAGTTACTTGCATTCATGACAACTGGGTAACTGGAGATGCAGCTTGCTAAGAAAGGATCGTAAAAAAGTATCTTGCCACATGCAGCTAACCTTGGAAAAGATAAAAATTCAAGATGCAGTTTCTCCCAAATATACCTCATTTTCACATTAATCAAGTCAGTGATAAGTTGAGGAACCTCTGGCCTATCTATTCAACACTTCAGCTGCTTTGAATACTTAGGCATTTGAAGCTCCCTTAGGTTCTTTATGAAATGGGGCAAACTATAATAACACTCACATTTAGTTAAATGCAGCTAAATTAAACTATTCATACTGAAGGAATTCAATAAATAATAATCATTACATTTCATTATGATTATTTTTAGAATAAATATTTCAAATCTAAAATTCAAAACTCTTAGAGGAATGTCTGACACATTGTAAGCAGTCAGTTTACTCTGGTTATCTGTTATTCATTGCAGTATTTATCTGGCTCATGCATGCACAGGTGACTTGTTGAAGAAATGAGCAACATAAGGGAATCTGTATGGGAATGAAGACAGCGAAGAATAAGAAGTACAATAAGAATGCGGGCTCAAGGAAGATCTAGATTGAGGCCCTTCCCATGCGCTATCTAGAATAAGAACAGAACTTAAGAGTTTATTGTGATTGACACTTCTCCCCAAAGGAGTTGAGTTTTTATTAACTAAACCTATTAACCATTTCTTGTTGATCAACAAGCAAGGAGGAAGATTCAATAAGAGATTAAAGTTATGGTCAGTTAATGACATAGCTATCAGTAGACTCCTTCAAGTGTAGTCTTGACATAGAGGAGTTACCTATTAAAAGGAAACGCCAAAGGAATTAGAAGTTGGGCTCATGGAACTGGAAAAGGGATCCCTGGGGAACAGAGCACCAACAGAGATAGCTGAGCGGGCATCATTTTTCCTCCTTTCTGCAGGCCTCTGATCAATTCACAGCCGTTTTTCCTCTTGTTTCATTTTAACTTTTTATGCCACTAGCAAGAGTTCCAAGTGCATTGTGCTTTTTCAGTAAATTGAAGAGAAAAACAGTAAGAAACAAATAAATAGTGAAATAAAGGTAATTAAGATATTATGTCCAAAAGCTTAGGGAATAAATTTTGTATGTGATATAATAGTATATGATGAATCCCAGCACTCAGGAGGCTGAGGTAGGAGGAGCGTTGTGAGTTCGAGGCCGGCTTGGGCTACAACGCGAGTGCAAGGCCGGCCTGAGCTACACAGTGTAACCCTGCCTCAGAAAACCAGGGCTGGGAGTTTGGCTCAGTGACTTAAGAGCCTGTCTGACAGGCGTGAGGTGGTGAGTTCAATCCCTGGTGCTGCAAAAAAAAAAAAAAAAAAAAAATAGTAAATGATCATCTTCAGAAAGTATGGAATTATTATTGAATATTTTGTAATGACGTTTTCATATTAATTCATCATTTTTGATACATAAAATTGCTGTCTAAACTAATTTTACAGAATAAAATATTGGAAAATTCCTGAATAAAGTTTAAAAATTTTATGTCCATACAGTATAACTTTGGATTGTGTTTAACTTGTTCTGTGAATGTTCTGCAGGTTGAGCAAGCATGTGTCTAATAAATTTATCTGATAAACAAGTGCTGTTTTGCAATATAAAGACTAAGTGATACTGAGTCTCACATGAGAACAACTGAGCAATAGCAATGGCTTCTCTCTCTCTCTCTCTCTCTCTCTCTTTCTATTATTTCCTGTCTCTCCTTCTCTCCTCTCCTTCCTCGCTGCAGAATTGTGGGTAATTAGGGTGATTGCCTCCCAACAGCAAGAGGTTATGTAGGAGGGTAATAAAGGAAGTGTCATCTACAGAGCAGGAGGAGAAAAAGGTGGAGGAATCTTTTATTTCCAGTGAGATTAGGGAGATGTATAAAATATTGGCAGCAGTGCAAAATATTATAGAAAAGCACCACTGAAATAAGGCTGTATCAGTGTGAGTGATGAATATGTTTAACAACAATGTAATGTCACATTTCTGTGAAAACCTCAAGTGGAGACAAAGTCAAGTGTCATTGAAGAGGTTCCTTGTTAAAGTTGCAGGAAAAGAAAGTTTCCATCAAGTGAATAGATAACAATAATTTCGTTAATGATAGTAAAAGTTGTACTACACAATAATCCTCTTGTCTCCACACCAGACATAAAGGTTTTCAAAGGTGTTATAGTTATATTCCTATGACCCCACCAAATCTCATGTAATCATGGCATGGACATGGCTGAGCCTAGCATTTGTGATTGGTTTGTTGTCTGGTGCTAGGATTGGTAGTGTGAGTGCTATTCCTGCCCAGGGTTGGAGCAGACATACAGTGTAAGCGTGAGAAGAATGTGTGTTTTCTCTCTGGCAGTTTGCACCTTGCTGTTTGGTGGCCACCATGAATGGTGGCCCCTCTATGCTACCCTGCCTTGCAGCCAGCTGAATATGGGCTGAAACCTCTGAGAACTGTAAGAAATAAACCTTTCCTTCCCTAATTTTGGGCATCAGGTGTTTTGTCTCAGCAAAGAGAAAAAAGTAACTAAGACAGAATTTGGTACCAGTGGAGTGTGGTTGTTGCTGTGACTAAACCTGACCACGTGGTTCAACAGCCTTTGAAAATGGCTTGTGGGAAGAGTTTGGAAAGGTTTGGAGATGTCACCTGAAAGGGTGGCACTGGAAAAGCTTCGGTTGTTCCATATGGGAGATTCTGGTCAGACCTCAGAAAATAAGAAGGCTGATAAAAAGCCTGCTGGTAAAGACCAGGCTTAGGAGGTTTCTGCTGGGAAGAAGGACTGCATTGGTTGTTGGACTCCACACAACGTGTATTACAGCTTGGCAGAAAGTTTGCCTGCATTCTGCTCGTGCCCAGAGGTTTTACCTGAGACTGAGACTAAGGGCAATGGACTGATTAATCTGGCAAAGGAAATTTCAAAGCAGTCAAATGTTGAGGTAGTGGCATGACTATTGGTGGGGGCTTTTAGCCAGATTTATGTTGCAAATCAGGAACAAAGAACCCAGCAGGATGATTTAAAATGTGAGTTTGGCCAGAAAGCTATGGACTGTAAAGATACAACTGAGACCTGGGTTCCTGAGGAGGAACAAAGAAATAAAAAAGATGACCTGGGGCCATCCCAGGTAGAAGTGGGTCTCCACGTTTTACAGCCTCGAGCTGGCAAATGTGAAAAAGTTTGCTCAGAGGAAAAAGCCACTGAGTGCCATGTTCCAGAGTGGCAACAGCAAACACAGTAGGTTTCAAAATTGCAGTGGTCACACCAGAGTCCAGAATGGTGGTGACATAGAAAATCTATTCATCACCATCAGGTTCAAAGATCTCATACATACAGCCACTCAGCCCCTACGGCCAAGAGAGAGGAAAGCCTGACTACTGCCCTAGTTGGCAGCAGACCCTGGCAGCATCCATGTGGTGCTGGTTTTGAATGCAAGGTCAATGAACACAAATTCTAAGGCTAAGGCAGCTTCCACCCTGCCTTCATAGGGCGATATGTAAAGATGTAAGGGTGAAGCCAAGGGTTCAGTGGAAAACCCAGAAGTTTGAAAAAGCCAGGAATATGGATCATCCAAGAAAAGCAGCAAGAACCAAACAGAAAGAGCTTAAGAGAGAACCTGCAAAAAGCGGAGCCCCTGGAAGTGCCACAGGGGTGGAGTCACTCAAACCATTTGGAGCTCACAATTTGCCACAGATTTTCTCAGATGCTGAACCTACAACTCTAGGACTTAATGTTCACCCTGCTGGATTTTGGACTTGCTTTGGTTCCAAAGCTTTGTATTCCCCTGTTAGTAACTTTTAGAATGGTAATGTTTATCTTGTGTCTTTACATGTTGGAAGTGTTTAACTTTGTTTTCATTTGTACAGGGGGTTACAATTAAGAGTTTGCCATAGATCTTGGAGGAAATAGGGAACTTGGACTTTTCAGCAATGCTGAAATTGTTAGGAATTTGGCAACTCTTGGAGATGGACTAAATGTCTCTTGTATAAAAGATGTACATGAGTCTTTGGGGGCCCAGGGTGGAATGTTATAGTTATATTCCTATGACCCTGCCAAGTCTCATGTAATCATGGCAGGGACATGGCTGAGTCTAGTGTTTCTGACTGGTTTGTTGTCTGGCACTGGGATTAGTGGTGTGAGTGCCACACCTGTCCAGGGGTGAAGCCAAAATAGAGTGTCATTGTGAGAATAAGGCGTGTTTTCTCCTTGGCAGTTTGCACCTTGCTGTTTGGTGGCAGGCATGAATGGCTGTCCTGCCATGCCACACTGCCTTGCAGCCAGTTGAATATGGACTGAAACCTCCAAGAACTGTAAGAAGTAAACATTTCCTTTCCTAATTTTGGGTGTCAGGTATTTTGTCTCAGCAATGAGTAAAAAGTAACCAAGACAAAAGGTAAATGCAGGTAATTTTTTAAAATTTTTCTTTATTTATTGTACTTCATTATTTTGTATTATTGTACAGTATTGTAATCATTTTACAAGAATATTTTTGGGTCATGGGATTAGTCATCTGAGTTTTCATTACTTCTTATAGAGAAATTTACTTTGACATATGAATGCTTTGGGTTACAAACATGTTTCCGGAACAAATTATACTCATATACCAAGTTTTACTCTATTAACATGGTAATATCCATGGTGGAGTCCTACCAGCTCCTATTAGTTTAATTGTGTTAATATTTATCCAGAAGTATAAGGGAATATATTTGAACTAATTGTGAAGTAAGTTAAGTGCAAGATTTTTGGTGTGTCATTTAATTTCATATCCCAAATATCAGTATCATGATATGCATGATATTATATACTAGAATAGAGTAGGTAGATTAGAAGAATGTAGAGTAAAACTTCTATCAATGAAATTTCTCTTCAGTTCATGTCTAAAATCAATAGACACTGATAATTTTAACTAACTCATTTAATGTTAAAGATGTTTTCACAGTTTAAGAGGCAGTAGCTTACAGGAGATAATAAGTGATTTAACTTTTCTCCATTTTATTCATCTGGAACATGTTAGCAAAAATAGTAATAGCTCTCAAAGTCTGTTGTGCTGTTCAAAACAGCTTACGAACACTACAGCACTTGGAATAAACTTATTACGCAGGCATATTGAATAACTATAGTATTAGCCATTTTTATCATTTAAATCTTCTCCATGAATGGTATTATGTTATTCCTCCTATTTTAAAAATAATGAAATGAAAATAGAGTAGATTGAAGTAAGAAATAATCTAGGTGAACCAATTTAATTTATGCACTTGTTTACAAAATCCTAAAGTAGGATGAGGGTAATCATTAGGACCAGATTCCACCCTTTTCTACTCAGAGTGAAACAGGCTTTCCTGAAAGATGTTCATTAGAGGCATCATCCCTATTTGATTATTAGAGATCACAATTAACAATTACCTAAATAGTAGCTCGAGACACTGGGTCAGTCTTTTGTTACTAATGACTAAATTCATTGTAAATAGTGATTTTACATTTTGCTGCTAATTATGAAGATAGTTGGCCATTTTCCAACAATTAATGCTAGGTATTCTGAAAATTAAACAATTGTATTCTTTGAAAGATTACTTAATTGTAATTGCATGTCATTTATTAAAGACAATCAGGTACTTCTCTGTTGTAATTTAGACTTAGCCTAGGTTCACTTGAAATATTTAGTATAATAAAAAGTAAAATAAAAAAGAAAGTAACAAAACTTAGCAAGATGATTAGTTTCATTTGAAAATAAAACCATATTCTTTGGCTACAATAAAAGTAAAAATTATAAAAAAGTAAAAGATGATTGTTTTTATTGAAAATGTTGGCATGCATAGGAATATTGACTTTAAATATGACACGGGTTGCTTTTGAATAAGATTTTTAAATTAATTTTACTTGTACATTTTAGACATTCATGATAAGGAATTTGTACACGCACATTACATATCTTGATTCTTCCTTTTTACCCATTCCTCTGCCCTCCCTCCCTTTAAGCACTTTCTCCTTCCTTATTTACAAAAACTTTGTTTCTATATTTTCTATTTTTTTCATTTCCCCTTCCTTTCTTTCTCCCTCTCCCTCCCTAGTTCTTCATCCCATATCAACATTTTCTTCCTGCTCACAATATCTGTTACATATTTTGGACCTTATTTACATTTTTGGTTTCTCACACCTGAGAAACGATGGTATATTTGAACTTGTGTGTCTGATTTATTTCACTTAAGAGTATAATCTCAGGTGCATTCAGTTACCTAGAAATGTCTCAAGTTTATCCTTCTTTATGGCAGGTCAACCTACATTTAAGTCTATTTAATAGATAAATCTAAATTATGTTATTTGTTCTTGACCACTATACGTGAGTTATAACTAAAACGTGAATTAAATTATTCTAGAAACACATTTTGGGGTCCTTAATAATGGCCTTTCTGATCAAATGATATGAATATTTAGCTGGAGTTTTCAATAGATAAGAATTCCTTTAGGATCTTTTATTTTTTTAATTCAAATGCGTTCTTCTGAACTGGCATTCTCATGACAGAAAATAGTTATGCTCTGGAATTTGTATTAGTTATTGATCCATATATCTTTATATATCTAAGGATCTATTACTATTTTATTTTACATTTAGGAAACCATTTTCTGGGAAATTATATTTAACCACTTTTGGAAATGTCATAATTTTTATTTCCTTACTACTATTTCCATTTAATCTAGAACCCCATTAGTTCTCTCCTCGTCTCAAAGAGATACTCAGATGGGAAGAGTTATTTGAAAAACAACTTGTTATTTAAGATTTAGCTAAAAAAATTCTACTTCAGTTTTGTGATAGAAGAAAAGTAGTTTTCAATAATTTCTTTATTAATCTCTACTTGTATTGCATGAAAATAAGTCTTAAAATAAGATTTAGTTATACTGCCAGATCCAGGCAAATTTAACAGGTTTATTTCTTCCAAGGTAGATGAACTTCTCTGTTCTTAAGGGGACCATTTACTTTGAATTCTGGAATTGTTCAAAGCATTCATACATAAAGCAATGAAAATAATGATCTATGAAGTTTAAGAAGTATAATACACTTAAATCATTTTAAATACTTATAATCCTCCCAAATCAACTTGCATTGTAATCACAATATTATGATTTTCTAATAATAATTTTTGAAAGGAAATAAAGCTGTGATTATCATAAAGACTAATTAGTTTAAAATATCTATGTGCAGCTCATCAATTCTATAAGGCCAAGAGTATTTTAGAGCAAAAATATAAATTGTTCTTTCATCATCACTATCACATATTTGTACAGATTATGCTCAGCTACAATTCAATGTTATAAATTATTTTAACCAAGATAATTATTATCTTTAAATTTAATATTTTTGTCATTTGTATGTGCTCTACTGTTTTCAGGACTTTTAGTACCAAAACTCTGATTTACCTTCAGAGAATATGTTGTAAAATTAACAATAGTTACTTGAAACTGCAGTTGCCAAATCTCTCTCTCTCTCTCTCTCTCTCTCGATATTAATCAAAACATTAAATGCAAAATAAAGGTAGATACTTTTCTTTAAAAAAGAAATGTAAGTAAAGAATTATACAGATTTAACATTGAATATGCCTTGAACTCGGAAGGAGTGAAAAACCAAAACGGAGGACGATTGTCTCTGTAAAGAAAACACATGTGACTTCAGGTCTGAAGGATGAACTGCGGTTTATTAATGAGATTTAGGGGAAAGATCTTATTTCTGTTATTTCTTTCCTCTTTTCCTAGTAGTGAAATTTGAAGACATAAAGAAGGGAAATAAAATTTTCGAATTTCTTGTTAATTTTTTTATTCCAGTACCGAGAGCAACTACTTTAAACATAACAACATGTGATGTATTAACTACTGTTATTCTCCTATTACTTTGTCATGAAATTTTGCTTTACCTTTTTTGCATAAAATAAAACTGCAAAAAATTTGTATTCTCTTTTTTGGTTTGTTTAGTTTTTCTTGTGAAGTACATGACTGAAATCTTTGCTTCTCTATACAACTTTAAATTTGAGAAAGGAAGAGAAAAAATAGAAAAGTTAAAACATTTAACTTCAAAATACAGTGTTAAGAAAATAAAAAGGAAAAATACACGCTAGAAAAAAGGTTTTATGTAACATTAATCTCATAAAAAATCTGTCCATATTAAGCATGCATATATAAATATGTATTTAAGTTGAACCATTTAATAAAAAAGACAAACATCCAATTTTAAAAATCAATAAGATTTTAGAATATTATATTTACTAAAATGTATATTGATAACAAATAACTATTTTATGGCACCCTAAGATCATTAACCATTCAGAAATGTCAAATTAAGCACGTAAAAAAACACTGCATGTGTATTACCATGACTAAAATTAAAAAGTGATAATGTAAAATTAGAGCATGAAGCAATTTGGGTTCATACATACATATATTTATATTACTAACAACTATATATAGATAGTAATATATATATATTATTAACAACTATATATGTAGTACATAACAGTATAAGCACTTTGGAAATTGATGTTTAAATTATTTTTCTGTTAAAATTGTTAACCATTAACTTATCATGAAACTCAAAAAGTTCCTTACTAGTTATAGGTATTTTCCTGAATGGAATATTTTTTTTCTGAATGGAGTTTTTTGAAGATTTGGTTTATATAGCAGTTTTATTTGCCATAGGCAAAAATTTTAATAAGCAAAATACTCATAAACAGATAAATGTATTATTGAATTATCATATATATGAACAATGGCATTATACTGTGAAACAAAATGAAATAACTACTAATATAGTAGAACAACATGGATGAATATATAAACCATTATATTAAGTTAAAGAAGTCAGTTACAAATGAAAACATATTGCCTGATTTCATTGATGTGTAATTTTAGGAAAAGGAAAAGTATGAGAAGTTCATCAAGAGTTTGTCAAGAGCGTCTGTGAAGGGAAGGGACTAAAGACAAAAAAATAGCAAAGGAAGTTTGAGAGATCATAGAAATGTTTTGAATACTGAGTATGGTCATGGTAAAAAGTGTATAAATTGGTCACATTAATCAAATTTTACAATCAAAATTATTGATACAATTTGTAAGTAGGATGCATATCAGCAAAGTTGATTTTAGAAAACAGAGCAGTTGTGATGGTTAACTGTTCTGTCGACTAGAGTAAGAGACACCTACTGACTGGTTTAGCATAGTTCTGAATGTGGTAAAGAGATTTACAGAAGGTGAAAGAGCCTGGGTGTGAGTCTGCACCATTCCACACCTGACTGCAGCCGGCCATCCTAAGCCTACCTTGCAAATTTGTATTAAAACACTTTCTTTAATGAGCACTTACTGATACAGCAGTATTTTAATATTTCTAATGAATTGGACAAATTTTAATTCTATAATTAATTGACTTATGAAATTATTTATACTCTAGCATGCACAAACTATAGAAATTTTTAGACATAAGTGAAAAATTCCATGTGAATTCCTTTGTTTCAAATATTTTGATAATTCTGTTCATAAATGAAGTAGTCTAGAGTGTAGTCTGTGTTTTACATGTGAGTGCACCTTTGTACACGTCATGATCTGATACCAGCATATTGTAGTGAATGTGTAAGAAAAATCTGTCTCCACTTTTTAAATTTTCTTCAAGCCTAAAGATAATTTCTTTTAACCACGTTTGTGGGTACAAATCATTTGGTGGTAATTTTTATACAAAGTTGAATTATTTACACAATAATTCTTTAATTATAAAATTAATACACATTTTGTGTTAAAAGTGGTAAACTGCTGTATTGAAACAATGAAGTTAAAGTCACCAATAGCAATATTGTCCAGGGATAAATGCTTTTAATATCTCAATGTATTTTTTCTTGCTTTTATTTTATTTTTACAAATTTGGATAAAGGTTTACAACCACATTCATTCCACTAAGTCATTGCTTTACTCTCCATGTCATGAAATACATTCTAAAAATAATTTTTTAAAAATTATGGTATCATCTGTTAATGATTTTTACTTATTCAGTGTCATTTGTTATGACACCACTTAGTAATGTTAGATGTTTACAAAACATTCATCTATACATTACTGATGAATTCCAGGGGGTGAATATCTAGAAGCTTGTTTACTGGGTTGTCGTATGGTAATTTAAAATATTTTGATAATTAGCAACAATTTGCCTCAAGAAATATTACACCATAATAATGTTTGCCAACACTACTTTTGCCATATGCTTAGTATCACTGCATGCTATCAATTAATTCTACTACAGTTTTGAAGGTGAAATGGTATCATTTGTTTGTTTTACACATTAGTGACTACACATGACACTACATTTTTTCAAGTGCATTTTGACAATTCAGATTGCAGTGGTGCCTCAGTTTACAAACACTTTTATTTGTGTACAATTTGGTTCACAAATGGAATCATTTGGCAAAAATTTTGTTTGTAAACACTTCATCAGATGATAAACATGATCGTGGCTGTGTGTCCTGCATGATCACGAACATGACCATCATTTTCCTAATCACAGAATGAATTAAGTTCATGAATCAACTTTCCACTATACTTATTTTATAGTTTTTTATGTATTCATTAGTTCATTCATGCATTCATCTTTCTATCAATCTATTCTCACTATCTACCTATTTCCCTATATGTATATCATCTACATACTTACGTCCTTATTTATCTACCTATATCTGTTTACTTCTCTATTTAAAGTTGTGTGCATCCACACAACTAATAATTTTTCTAATAATTCATAGTAACTATTTATATATAGTTAGTCTGGATTATATAGTTCATATGTAACTTAGTGGTATTTAGCTGTTTTTAAAAGCCAATAAAGTATTCCTTTCAGGAAAAGGGAAGTCCTTGAATACCTCAAACAGGAAGTGAATATTAAATCATACTGACTTTCCTTTGCAGTTATAATTAAAAATTAGATTTCTGATTAACAAATCAGAGCAGAGTCCATATACTCTTACACTCCACTTGTACTTGGATAAACATCTCAAGACATAGAGATTACTATTAAAGAAAATTCACCATTTTATTTATACTTTTTGGTTCCTCCATGTTTAACATGGTTATAAGATAAAGTGTCAATGACTTACTAATGTCCTTGTGCTGTTTTCCATAATATAAAAGCATTGTGGCCCATCAAATAAAACCCATCTTCCTTTATCTCCTTTGGATCAGTCAGGGTAAGGCTTTTGATTCATAGCTAGACAGGAACAACACACCTCCTCGGTCTGAAGCAGTTGCAAGAAGACAGACACTTGGCCCCTTCTATACCCCTTACGATTAAGGAATTAAAGTCTCTGCCTAGGGGGATGGAATGAGGAAGGATAGATAAAATGAATATAAGTAGAAAAAGGACAAGGAAGATCATAAATTTAAAAAATAAAAACTGCAGCTTCAAAATGCAAAATGAATTTAATTCTTTTTCTTCCCAACTGTAGTTTACACTATTTCTTTTACAGCAAATGGACCTCAGTTATTCTTTTTCAATTGCATTTTGGGTTTTCCTCATCACTCCTGATAGCTATCATCTGCCACCTGCAAAAAGACTATGAGTTTTGTGGATGGGCCATGCTTTTCCCTCAAAGTCCATGGATTGCCACTCTCACAAGAGAAACTTAAGTACTTCCAGTTTGAAAAAATAATGCACCACTCTCTTTTGAGACCCCACACAGCATTTCCATGAATGTACATTTTTAAAAATGTGGTCTAATAAGTGCCTTTATGCCTCTTAAAGTATTAGATTCAGTGGATCTTTACCTATAACTTAACAGTACTCTGCCATTTTAAATGTTGACAGAAGGTAGTTGTATGAAATTTTGGTACAAAATTTTTGGCTATGTGTTATGGTTTGTGTCTAGATGTACCCCCACAGCCTTGTGCAGTCATAGTTGGGGCTTTTCATAGGTGATTGTATCTAGAGTGTGTTATACTGGGTTTAAGTATGTGATGTTGGGTCAAGGGTGTGTGATTATTAAATTTCTGCATTGATTCACCTGGCATAATTCTGGGCATGGATAATGAGAAGGCCCACTCTGGGTGTATGTGCTACGTGCCCTGTAGGAAATGTAGCCTGGATAGAATATAAAGAACAGAAAAAAGGTTGCTATTGTTGCTTGACACTTTCTGCTTATTGCTTTTGCTACTTTCTGCCTGCCATGAACTGTTCCTCCTCTGTGATGCCCCGCTGCCTTGCCACCCTCCCTTGGACCTAGCAATTATGGACTGAAACCTTTACAAACTGTGAGCCAAAATGCAACTTCCCTCATTTAACTTTGGGTGTTGGTTGTTTTATCTCAGCACTGAGCTAGGTAACTAAGACACTATGCTTGATAATAAATATGAAAGGACTTGTTAAAAAGTTCTTGACATTTCAATGCATTAGAATAGCTAAATAATTACCAGGTGTATTTATTAAAAGGAACACAAAAGAGGAAATGATTCAAGAAATTATTGGGATCTAAACTGACTTGACACATAATGAAATGTGAAAGTGGGTCAAAGAGAAAGATACTTTATTTTATGTTATTTTTTTATTTTATTTTTTTGGAACCAGGGAATGAACTCATAACCTCACACCTGCCAGTCAGGCACTTAAGTCACTGAGCTAAACTCTCAGTCCTGAGAAAGATATTTTAACAGTAAAGAGTAAATGGGAGCTGTGAAGCTTTCGCATAAAGAATCTAGACATACCAGAAGAGATAAAGGATCACCAAATCACAAAATAACCATAAAAACCTGCAAAAGTCAAAATTAGGTCATTAAGTCTGAAAAAAATTAGAAATTTATCACTTCTGAAAAATATAAAAATCCACAAAGATAGGAAGAGAAAAAAAGTGAAGAAGGAGGAGGAGGAAGAGGAGGGAGAAAGGGGATAGGAGGAAGGGAAAAAAGAAGAGAAGAAAAGAAAAAAAAAGAAAAGAGGGGGAAAGGATAAAAGACAGAGTCAGGCAGATAGATGAATAAAATTCATAACCAGGAATCAATGCCGATAGAATTTAGCAGAATGTATCCAAATGAGGAGCAAAATATCCTAGTGTGAAGGTAGGGCTAGAAGGCTGTCTTCCATTCCAGTGTAGTATGCTACGTTGTATAGATCATCTATTTAGATGTAATTCTCTGAAGGGTGCTCTTGATCTCATTTAATGACTTGGCTTGCTATAAATTGGTAGACTATAGTTAAAACATGTTTTCTATCATGCAAATAGATTTTCTTATGCATCATTTTATCTCTAGTAGCTATTAAAAATCATTGTTAGTCTTGATTGTACTTTTCCATGCATTCACTATTTGTGTGTGTGTGTGTATGTGTGTGTGCATGCACATCCAGGGGCACCATGCCATTTAGCTATATTCCTAGTCTCCCATATTTATTTTTAAGATCTTGAGACAGTATTCTGTTAAATTGCCATGAACTTGAATTCATGAAGAAAGATCATAATTTACCTTAGCCTCTCTCAGTTGTGTGGGGATTACAGATGTGTGGCACTGCACCTGGCTGGTCTGTGATATAAATTTAATCAACTTCAATAATGATTAATTAGCAATATAAATAATGTAGATACAGTTCCTCAAAATACAACATATATGCTGTATTTTGAGAAATATATACATATACATGTATATACATATTGCTTTTACTGGTGTCTATAAGTATTGAAAAACTTTGATATTCAACAACTGCTTGAAAACAAAAAGGATTTGCTTTGTATAAGGCTACAAAAGTTGAATCTTCTTAATCATGCACTTTTTCATCTTATTTTTTATTTTAAAGTCTAGTTTCTCTGTCTTTATACAATATTTAATCTAGATTGAAAGTGTTGATTTCTTGTATTCTATCTTTTTTGTAACACTTCGCTGAGAATTCTATTTTCTCATTTATAATTGTGTGTAAGCTTCTAGTTTAACTACAAAATCTTTGCCAGTTTCATTTATTTAGTTTTATATAACTTTTTCTATTTGTGAAACTAATTTTTTTCAATGTTAATGATCACAGGCTCTGAAAATAGTTGTTTCATTTACAAACTAGGGTTAACCTTTCACAAGATACTTGACCTGAAGAAATTATTTAAATTTTCTCTATTTGCATTACTTATAAGAGAGAATAATGCTGAAATGAGTTACTCAGTTTGAAACACAAAAGTATCAGGCCTGTATAAAATTTCACATAAATTTTGTTTATCTTTGATGTACCCAACCATTAGGACTTATCTTGCTTGTCTTACTCTAATATCAATGTCATGCTACGTTTTACAACATATTTTGCAAAAAACCAACTGCATACCTATAAATATTTTTCTAGTTAATGATCTGAAATATGTATCATATTTCCCATTTACTGAACCTGATAGTAAGAATTCTGTGATGACTAATTTTATGTGTACATTGCACTACCCAAAGGGATGCTCAGGGACCTAATGAAACATTTTTTCAGGGTATCCCTGTGAGTGTTTTGTCAGAGGTGATTAGTCTATGAATTAATCTGTTATATGCAAAATCCCACCCTCACAAACATTGGTGTGTATCACCAAATCTATTGAAGGTCTAAATAGAGTAAAATGACAGATGAAAGAAAAATCTATGCTGTCTGATTGAGCTGAGAAAGAGACATCCTTCTTCTTCCCTTGGAATTTAGACCTTCTAGATTGTCATCATTTGTGTTCAGTTGTTTAGGCTTGAACTAGAATCACAGCTCTTGCTTTATGTTTTTTCATCTTGAAGAAACAGATCGGGAGATTCCTTAGCTTTGGATTAGATACACAGAAATTTCTTGTTGCTGGTACAAATTATCTAATACTCAAACTTAAAGAATAGAGGTTTCTCTGGCTCATGGTTTTAGAGGGTTCACTCCAGAGCTGCCTGGCATCAAGTCAGAAACATGATGCAAAAAAGTCTGACATAGTCATGCTGCTTAGTTCTTAACAGCCAGAGAGCAAAATAAGGGAACAGTACCAGAGAAGAAAGAGGCCAAGATCAGTGTATAATACCCAAGTCACACTTCCAAAACACATAACAGACACATCCAGAAGTGGACTTTTCTTGTCTCTTGGGTGGTTCTTAAATCAATCAGTTTGATAATTAAGCTTAACCAGCACAGTCTGCATAATCATATAAGGCAATCCCTCATACCAACATTTTTTATATCAAAATGTATATCCAATTGGTCCTGTTCAACCAAAAGATTTTGTTCTATGGTTAAAACTTATAAATTAACCAGCACTACGTAGACACTTTAATAGTGTACTCTACCCAGTGGTGATTTATTCAAGTAAAACTTGCTACTATTACCAAGCTCTCTGATATTTAGCTATTTTATGACAGTGCCCAAACACATCATGGGAAGAAAACTATTAGTAGCTGTAAATGTAGAAGTAAAACCTTGATGATTGGTTATTCTCAGAAGAGAGTAAGAAGGTAGTCATATGTAAGGAGTATATATGATTTTTTGAGGTGAGAATTCCATCTTCCCAAAGATAAAGCACAGAAAAATCGAATTGAAACCTCCAATAAAGACAAATTCTATTAATAAATATAAATTTCTATTTGCTTATTTGGGGTTAATAGAAAACACTTAAAATCTTTAAGAAGTATGAGTTTTGGAAAAGAAGGCAAAAAACACAGCAGTGAAGATAAAATTTTTATTAGTCAGTTTTCTTTTTACTAGGACAAAATACCTGGTACTCACTACTTGAAGGAAGAGAGGTTTCATTTACCTCACAATTTCAGGGTATTCATTGGGTGGTCAGGTGTCTCCAAGGCAGCATAGTGATGGAAGGACATGGTGGAGAAGGGTACTTAGTTTATGAGGGCTAAGAAGCTTGACAGGAGAACAATGCCAGAAATGAAGGTGCGAGGGACCAGACATAGACTCTAAGGTCACACTTTTATGACCCACCCTGACATTCCCTCAAGGTTATCACAAAGCCAATCAAGATGACACACCACCATAACTACAACAAAACCCTTGTCAACAAATGCATTTTCTTAATCAGTGTATGTTCATAATTCTGAATGACATAATTATTTTGCATAAAACCAGAAATGAAAATTCCCTTCCCCCCAAATCTCAACAATTTCATCATATTTCAAAAGTCCAAATCAACTTCTTTTCTGAGATAAAAAGAAAACTCTATGGAAGTAAAAAAAAAAAAACCCACATAATCACAAGATAAAATGACACAAGGTAAGCATTTGCATTACAAGAGAGAGGAATAGGAGGAAAGAAAGGAAAAAAAAATCTGACCAAAGCAAGAGGAGCCTGACAGGGCAAATATTCAATCCTGTAGCTGCTTATCTAACATTTGGAACTCACAGTGGTAAATTGTGACTTCCGAAGAGTTTGGACAGTCCCACCCCTATTGTCATGGTCCTTTCGCCTCACTCGTTCTCATATTGACCTCACTCCTAGTACCAAATTTCTGTAAAGTGAGGTTTCTCTTAATAGGACACAATACCTCACACCACAATTCAAAGCAAGAGAGATATAATTTAGCTAAAAGCTTCAGAAGAATGAGTTCATGTTACCTGTTTCCAAGGCAGACACATCATGGCAGGAGAGTGTGCGGAAGCAAAGCTGCTTAGTTCACTGCAGCAGAAAAGCAGAGTAGAACTACAGAACCAAAGAGCAGTGGCAGACCCCAAGGGCACACCTTCAAGACCTCCCACACATGCCCGGAGGAGGCCTTCATCAGCCCCTCAGCCAGATACCAAAGTCAATCAAATTGATACTCCACCCTGACTACCATATAATTTTAATTATTTTATGTTTTTAGAAATTTTAAAGGGACATAGGTCCTTGAGAAATTATTCACTCAACATGTAGTATAATAAAATGAGACTTCTGTTTCTGGCTTATAACTTTATATACAGAAAATTTAGTGTTTCTGAGTAATAGAGTAAATTTCAACAAATAGGTGTGTATCCTTTTTCTGCAGGATGCTTTATTTGCTCTAGGATATTCAACTAAAGTATAAATAAAGAGAGAGAAAAAAATGCCCAGAATTTTACAAAACTGAAGTCTTTGGAAGGATGAGTAGGATTTGATGG
>RJWM01030514.1:0-23338 GCA_004363535.1 Dasyprocta punctata
GGGCAGATTTCTTCAACTCTCAGTTCTTCATTTCATCACCTTTAGAATAGACTACAGATAGTACTCAATTCATAAAGTTGTTGTGAAGATAATGATGAATTGTTACCATCATTATTACTATTTGACCCAAAGCTATGAATACTTCTTTTTAAAAAGAAAGAATATGTTTATTCCTCCTCCCTCTGCTCCAAATACATATTTCCCACCAGTGACATTATTGAGATAAGATTTGGGTTAGGTAGCACCAGGCATTACAGAGCATTAGATGGTGAAAACATCTGTCTATTTTGTCTCCTGGCTGGGAACGTAGAATGCACAGTCAGAAGGGGGTAGTGCTGCGTGAGGCAACTCTCTGGGGTGAGGGCAAGACCAGGTCTTCATTTGGCAGAGTGCTTTTTGTATATCTCCAGGAACTCCTTCACGTCGTCAGGGGACCCCAGGATGACTGGCGCTCGCTGGTGGATATCGGTGGGAACGATGTCTAATACAGCTTCCTTTCCTGTGGTGGCCAATCCCCCTGCCTTCTCCATGACGAAGGCCATTGGGTTACATTCGTACAGTAGTCTCAACTGGAAAACAAGACCCAAGACCAGCATCCTCAAATGAGAAGGTGTGACATAGAGAGGGATCTTGTTCTGCATCAAACACTGCTGAGCTGGTGGGGATTTCTAAGGTAACTGATCTCCTCTTTTTCCTTCGAGGAGTTTGCAGAAGTTCCCTCCCACTCCAGGCTGTGTCTGAGACAAATGATTAACCATTGGGTTAAATGAAAACCTTTCACCAAGCCAGAGCCAGCAATAGATTACCTGATGCGAATGTGAGTCAGACCACCTGGATCCAGGACAGAGTGACATTTTGGCAGTACTGACAGCTCCCTTCTCTTTACAGCACAGAAACTGGACCTAATGAGTGATTCTGTATGTGTTTTGGATGGAGCTTTGCCTATTCTAAAAGCATTAAAAAAAAAAACCCACAGTAGTGTCTGGCTGCAGACATCTGGAAAGCAGACTGGCTCCTCCAAACAGTGTAATATTGTTTGCAACTCTGTGTGCATTCCTTTTACAATTCTCCTAAGGCTCTGGGGTTGGGATTTAGTGTATTATACATCTTGGCATTTGCTTTTAAATATTAACTTTTTGTCATAGGCGTTTTCATGCAGTCTGCCTACTGAGCAGACGGCTACGTGCAGGTGCTTCCTGGCTCTGTTTCCTTATAGGTGTCCACGCCAGACTTGAAAAACCAACAAAGAAAAAAAAAAAAGGAGGTGCTTCAACATTTGGGTTAAGGTACAATTTTCGGAGACATTCAAGAGAAGTACTATACATTGGGCTAATCATATAGGTGAGACTCATGAGGTGGCTACAGCAAGGCTGATGCCTTCCGTACAGAAGGAAGCCTTCAGTGAACTGGACTCGGTATGTCCAAAACACATCCATTTCTGTCTTAAGGTGATTTTTGTTCCTATTCCTTCTCTTAGTATTATGGCTGATATCTACACATCCCCCAAAGCATCATGGGCTTATCGGTGGGGCTGTGGGGAGTGACTGGATCCTGGGTGTGTGACCTCAGATTAGACCACTGACTGAGTTAGCACAGTTGTGGATATGGACTTGCTGGAGAGGGAAGACCTACCCTGGGTGTGGGCAGCACCAGCTAATAGGCTCATAGCCTGGATGGAATAAAAAGGGAAAGAAGAAAGAAGACGCTGCCTCCTGCCTGCCACCCCATGAACTGCTTCTCCTCTGCAATGCCCCTCTGCCATGCCACCCTGACTTGGAGCCAACTGACTATTGTTCTACAACCTGTGAGCTGAAATAAACCTTTCCTCCTTTAAGTTGTGGGTGTTTGGTATTTTCTCCCAATAGTGAAAAAGTAACTAAGAACATTTATAAAATAGAAGCCGGTGTGGTGGCACATGCCTGTAATCCCAGCACTTGGGAGGTTGAGGCAGGAGGATCACCATGAGTTCAAGACAAGCCTGGACTACATACTGAGACCCTATCTTAAAAATAACAACCAAAAAAAAAAAAAAAACCCAAACCAAAAAACAAACAAAAAGGCAATCTGTCCATTGGAAAAATAAAGCAGACATAATGCTTGTAAAAGAAGTACAGGGTCACCTTGCATAGAAGAAAAGGGTGTCCCTTGGCCAGCATAAGAAAGCACAGTCCGCCCTGTGGCTTGCCGGGAACACCACTGCTGTTGGAGCGGCAGTCAGTGGAAACAGCTTACCTGAAAGCCCCAGGTTTCCCCAGGATTCTTTCCTTCCCTAAAAGGGATCATTTTCCAAGTAGCAAATGTCAGGCCCATTAGTTATTTCTACTTTATGCCTTTTGAAAGCAATCAAAGAAGATCTCTCTTTGCAACACACGTTTGATTTGCTGTCTTGGTAATGAGACTAGACTATTTATGAATGGAACTCATTTTGTCCAAGCCAAACCATATATACCCAGTGGAAGCACTAAACGCTTTTAGTCTCCTCCTGACCGTAACTCCATTAATTCCCCTTTGCCATAGCACTGGAAGGGCTCTCAAGAGAACATTTTCATGTTTAGTTGATATCGCCTGGCTTTATCTTGAACCCAGAAAAGAAAATGCCACAGGCATCCCAAGAAACCAACTGGAATGCATAACAGCTGTCATAACCTTTTTTCTTCCCAATGAACTCAAATTCCCCAGGCTGAAAATGAAATCCACTCCTTCTCAGTCATTTTGCAAGGCACGTGCTTACCTTCCCACTGGGGCTTTTCTTGTTAGCAGGGTATAAAAAGATTCCTCCGTAGACCAGAGTGCGGTGCACGTCAGCCACCATGGAGCCCACGTACCGGGCCCCGTAGGGTGCTGAATTATCCTACAGGGTTACAAACAGCATTGTGAGTGTTGCACAATGCAAATAAAGAACATTCTCTTCATGCCTTATGCTTATTTGATCCCACAATCATTCATTGAGTACCTGTGAGGTGTGTGTTTGGAAGTGTAATAAGAAATACAAAGAAAATACCATGGGAAATGGAGAGGCCCCAAAGAGGGTTGGAGAAAGCATCACAAAAATTGTAATATTTAGCAGGACCTTGAAGGTGGAGAAAGGATTTTGGCAAACTAAGGAGCCAGAAAGGAATGAAGAGGAATCTGCCCAAGTAAATACTTAGCCACACAGAAAGGCCAGTGTCATTGGGGCCTCCAGGAATGCATGGATGCAGGGGTTGGGTATGGGAGGGCAATGAGGGCAAAGAGAAAGGAGAAGTGGTTAAGCTAGAGAGAAATTCTGTGGCCAGTTCTGAGGGCCCTGGATTCCATGCTAGTAACATGTGGGCTTCATCCTCAGAAAACAGCAGCCATCGATGGCTTTTAAGCAAGGGTGTAATGAAATTAGATATTCCCCCATAGAGCCGGCTGTGCAATTAGCCACTACTCTTTGCATTCCTGAACTTGTAATCTCTTTAGAGAGATACACAGAAGGACGCTCTCCACTTAGAGACAATTGAAAGAAATGTATCACGGATGCAGGCCTGGAAAGACAGGTACAACATGGCAGGTGCCAGGGTGGGAGAACCACATTTTGTGCTATCTGGGATCAGGGAACCCAAAAGTGAAAATGTTCTATTGCCACAAACTCATTCATCTGGTTAACTCTATTATCCTAATTTTCTTTTGCCAAGAGAAAATGGCACAGACTGAACTAACACTACCCTTTGGACATGAATCGCAGACTCAGGGTAGATGGAAATCCAATTCCTCTCTGCCCCCACCTCCTTTCACCTCTGGGATCTGTCATGATCAACAGATACATGACTTGAGCCCAGGTGAAGTCCAGCATCCTTCTCAATCCCAAGGGTCCCTTTTTCTTCTCTGGGGACACCCATTCCCCAGAACTGCCCCTTGTGCCAAATGCCTGGACACTGACATAGCCCCAGCCCCATCCACTGTCCCCTCACTTACTGAAGGAAACTTCTTCCTCTGGATGTACTCAGTGATGGCGGGGTCAAAGTCCTTGGCATAGCCTTCATTAAGACTGTAGATATTACCCTTCTTTTTGATCTTCACATTTCTGTCCACCAAAATAAACTCCCCAATGGCCTTTGAAATAAGGAAAGAAAGATACAAAGATGACAATGGGTGGGATTGGGCTGGGCTGATCTGGGAGCCGCGAGGGCTGTGGTCACATCCTGGGACAACCTGGGACACTGGTAGCTCCTACCAAACACTCCAAGAGTCGTGAACAGTGTGTGGGAAGAAAGAGTGGCAAGAAAGAGTGCAAGGGAAATTGAGGAGGGAGCAAGTGGATGTTGCTAAAGTCAAGGGATGGGTAAAGGAGACTTTTGACTTAGTTTGCAAATGACTTCTGTGAACAAGACAGAAACCATAAGACATAGAAAGGCTGAAAATGCGTGAGGTCACAGCAAAAGTCAAAGCAAGAATAATAATTGTGTGCCCAAAGCAATATAAGATAAGTGAGCATTTATACACACTCAGCCTGGTGCAGCGGGGAGGGGAGATGCTGGGAGACTCAGGTGTCTGTAGAAGCACGATCCTCCACCTGACTTTGCAGCTGTATCTTAGTGAAATTGTCCCTTTCTCATGTTTCCTGTGTCCATGACGTGGAACCCTGAGTTTTGAGCCTGAGCCTAGAGCCCTTCAGACTCCTTGCCTCACTGATGTGCCAAGTTTCTCTCAACCCCGTCTGCCACACAGCCCAGCACTGAGCTTATTTATGCCTTTGGGGCTTTAGTACTTTAAGGGAGACTTCCTTGCGGACTGATGCTCTGTGCCTTTGGAGGAGTGGGTGCTCTACTGAGGTAAGAATTAAGAAGAGAGGACCAGGTATTTTATTTCCCTTAACAGAGATGGGTTATTCGAGATAGGGAGTATGCTGGAAATAGAAAAGAAAGAAAGGAGAGAGGGATAAAGTGAAAACTTGAATTAACAGTGGTCACTGAGGGATACCATTGTGATTCTTTTTTACCTTATGCCTTTTTGTGTGTGTGTTTCCCAAAATGTCGGCAACACATATATGGGAATATTCATTTAGAATCAGCAACATAAAACCAGTGCCTTCACAAGAACACCAGGTGCTGTGTGCAGAGCTCGGGGAGTGGTGTGGGGCAGGCGTCCTGTCCTAGATCTGGGCTCAGAGTCAGAGGTGCAGGAGAGGGCGTCCCCTTGGATGGTGACAAGAGGCACAAAGCCACGGTGAAGGCGGCAACCCGCTGGAAACACATGCATTGCTATCGTGGTGGTTTTCACAGAAACTATTGGCCTGTCCACAGAGCGAGCCAAAAAGAACCAGCAGCAGCTAGCATCTCCCCTCTCCTCCCGACCACAGTGAGCAGAAGAGCTGACCTCAAGAGCAGGGGCCTCTTACAGCATCCTTTATTGTTCTTTCAAAATTTAACTCTGAAGAGGGAAAAAGACTATCAAATACAGAGACTTGCTCTTGGAGACACCCAGATGCAATCTCTTCTTGGAAACAAGCAGAGATTCGATTCTTTTGCTACACATCTATCAATTCAAAGGTCACAGAGGAAGCCCCAGAAAATCACCTGGGGAAGCTGCCAGGGTCTGGCCAGCAGAGACACTGGGGGAGACACAGGTCTGACTTCAGAAGCCAGGTTCTGGGCTCGCACTGAACTTTGCTCTGGTTCTGCCGCTGTTTCCTTCAGAAGCGACCTCATTCGGAGATTGTAACTGGCGCTGTTACCCTGCCTTTATTTACTGAAGTGTTTCCAAGGAGGTGAAAGTCCGGCTCGGTGAAGGGTGCCCAAGTCAAATGCAGTCTGCCCGCCACGCACACTGCCCCGCCAGCTCCCCGATAACCTGCTCCTCACGGAGCTTTCCGGGTTGCACTTTGTACATGGTGTTTGCTTCAAAAAAACCAAGCCACTGCATAAAGTGTTTCATTAGCATCCTATGAAGACATTGATACAATTAAAAGGAACTTATCAATCCACTACTTTTCCCCCTTGAAACCGAGGACTACGTGCATAAAGAATGTACCAGTACATTAACGATTATTCTTTTGAAGAGGTGTTTCAGTGGTGGGTTTAGTTGCACCAAATATTTAAAGAGATTTTCTTTCCTAATTTACCCAACCTGTGGAAATGTTCACCTAAACTGACTAAATAAATAACGGACAGATTAGTGGACCTGTGAAAATCCATCCACTAACCTCTTTTAATGGCACCACGGGCTTCTCTCTCTCAAGGTCACTTTGCTCTGTAAGGTACACTAGACAGTTATTCTCATTCCCTTCTTTGTTTTCATTTCCTTTGAGTTTATCAAAGGCTTATGAAAACTGCAAGGCTTGACTGCAGGTTTACATGCATATACACAGAATCCGTTTGGGTGATATTTTTGAAGAAATGTTGTTCACTGCGCCCGTTCTTCTCAGGAAAACATGCTTTTTTGATAAGGCAGAAAGGCTCAGAATGGATCTAGCAGGGGGGCAAACAGATCAACCACAGGCCCCTTCTGGTCCACAAATGTGAGTCGGCTAGGCAGTGTGTCTTGCATATCTGAAAACATTACTTCTGTTTTAACCCAGTGTTTTTTAGAACATTGGAAGCCCTTGCAAGACTGAGCCTCTTTTTCCAAGTTGGAAAAGTTGCCAGATTCCTCTGGTTCAGCCAACCCTGCCAGCACCCACTTCACCTAACCACATGGGCAATGGAGTCATTAGGAATAATGACTGTTTTAAAGAATTCATCTTGGAACAAGGATTCCTGTTACACTCTGGACGGACATCATTGCTCACTTCTGTGGTCTCTTTGTGTTTCTCTGTCTCCCTCTCACTCCTACCCTGTCTCGGTCTCTCCATGGATCTCATACCCTACTTGAGTCTACTTCTGGTCACACACACACACACACACACACACACTCAGAGCCGGCCACACACCAGCCTCCTACAAGAGTGCTCACCGGGTCCAGCATGAAGCAGTTGACACCATTCTCCGTGGCCAGAACCAACATGGTGGCGCTGCCATAGAGGGCATAGCCAGCTGCCACCAGGTTCCGGCCTGGTTGTAGGGCATCCTTCTCGGAAGGCTCATCAGTAGATTGCTAGAGCAAGCAAGAGAGAGAGAGAAAGAAAAAAAGTTGCTGTTTTGTTTGCTGGCTGTTTTCCATTAGCCATAAGCAGAATGCACCGTCAAGGTGTTCTTCTAATGAAACAGGGCATCTTCCCAGCGGGCCTTCCTCTACAGAGTGGTAACATCCTGATTCTATTATCACAGCAGCCTTCCCACCAGACCCTGAATTTCCTGCATCTGGATCCTCCTTTCTAATCAGGGCCCTTTTCCCATTTTTCTAATTTGATATTCCCTCCTCTCTCCATTATCACTTCCAAAAAACAGCATGCCTTCTTGCCAGCTCTCACTAATTTAATCTGATTATGGGTATCAATGTCTTTCACCTGCCCACTCCATCTTTATTTAAACAAATTAACGCGGACTGCAGGGCAGTGAGTCTGGTGAGGAAATCAATTTCATGAGTTCTTGCCAATCACAGCACATACCCCACTGAGCAGTGCCGCCATACCGCTCTCACATTAAAGAAATTCTCAGAAATATGGGGTATTTGGCATATGTCCCAAGGGTCATTAGAGGGTAGAGCAGATGCTGTCTAACTTTTTTCTTTAGTTTTTTTGTTTTTTAACCATGACCCGCAAGTTGAAGGTAGAATGGTGGTTACGAGAAGGTAGGGGGTCTGGGGGAGGGAGGGATGGGGAAAGGCTGGGCCCTGAGTACTGTTATTCTTAGATAACAAGTAAGTTCTGGTGTCCTCTTGCACCGTGGGTTGATTGCACAGAATGGTAATGTACTGCATATTTAAAAAAAAAAAACTAGAAAAAGGATTTTGAATGTTCTCACCTAAAAGAAATGATAAATCTTTGAGGAGAAAGATAGCACATCCTGATCTGAACAGTACACACTGTATACGTGTATCAGAACATCACGTGGTACCCTGTCAATTTGTACAATTGTTGTGCCAATTTAAAGAATACATCTACTACCTCACAAACCAGTAGTACTCCATACGCATGCACATGCCCCAAAATGTAACAAAACAGCACCGACACTTAGGAAATGCTCCAGTATTTTTTAAATTGAAATGATCCCCCCAAATCACATGACTCAGTTTACCTAATACTAGCGAAGGGAACACCTTAAGGAGCTGGCTCCTAATCAGTGATTCTTATTGATAATAATCTTCTTTATTAACATGCAATTGGCTTCGTCACTCTTCAGAATGGCTCCCAACATGTCTTGCAGTTTGGATACTCCCTGCTTGATTTTAAACCGAAACCAAGGTGACCAATCTCCCCACCCCCCCAATTTCCTGTACTCCTTTCGCAGTCAGAGATTTCAGAAGCCTGGAGTGGGAGAGGAAGGTCACCCAGCAAAAATATTCCAGATCATCTCTTTCTATAATTTTTGAAAATATGGCACCCAGAACACCATCAGACTCACCAGAGATACCATTAGAAATGCAGCTACAGTCTACACTTCCTAAGTCAGACTTTCCACCACAGCTCCTGGGGACCTGCATGGTATCAGGCATCAGGGGTGACACTTGCACTAAAGTTTCAGAACTACTCATACATCAGGAAGAATAAACAATTTTTTCTCTCCATTTTTCCCATCACCCCTACTCCTCATGGTTTTTATCTGGGTGACTAGTTGGTTAATTGGTCAAACTGTATTATTTGATTTAGTTTGGTTGTATATACCAGGTAGTGCAGTGTAGCCAGGCAGAGACTAAACACAGGATCCAAAAACTCAGTTGTCTTCCCTAAATCGCAAGCTTTGAAAAAGAAATTAGTAGCCTTTGTCAATATGGACCACCCATCCGAGGGTCATCAAAGCCAGTGACTTATTGGGAGGACACAGAGGTATCTTCTCCTCCTACTTAGTGAGCCTTCGAGGACCCAGGTCTCCACCAAGTAGAATCCCCCAGAGATTCGCCTTATCCAGAACCATCCATGCCCGCCTGTGGCAAAGGCACAGGAATAAATGGAAATACCGTCACCAAACACTGTTACACTTCTATATCCTTATGTAGAGTAAGGAACTCTGACTCTCATCTATGGTACCTACATACTCAAAAGAAAGAGGAAATAATTCCATTGAATCCCAGATTTAAAGGAGGAATTCTTCTTTAGCTCATCCCCCTTCCCTGAGCATGTATTTCGCCCTCCAAATCCCAAGCAATGAATCCTCCCAGGAATCTCTTCCATCCTCTTGCAGATGCCCTAGAATCAATGGGAATAAAACCCTTGGTAAAACTAGAAAGATTTCGGATTCTACTTTTATCTACCTAGCTGAAGTCACCAACTGCTGTAGTATTGGGTTATGCATTATTTTACTTTGCCCAGTAAGGAGTACAGGATTCTGGAGACCTGAAGTGATAGAGAAGAAATTCAGGCAGACATGGATGGGGAAACAGGGCTGTCATGTGACCAGGGATCTTTCCTCATCAGGGCAACCAAATGCTCCCAAAGTTTTACTTTTAGTTGTGGAGACTGAATATTTTCAGAGGACATCACCACTTAGGATGTGTCCGGGAGAGGGTGACCAGGCTAGCGAGATATCTAAAATCATCTCATTTGAAAATATAAAAAAATGAGAGATGTAAAATTTAGCTTAAAGGAGAAAAGAGGAATAGTAAAGTTGCTTTCAAACATGAAAAAGAATATCTTGATGCTCCAATATCTGATAGCAAATGAGCAATGACAAGACCAATTCTGATTCAATATTTGGACAGACATCGCAGCTGTGATAGTTGCCCAAGGCCTCAGGAGAACCTGCCGCTTCTGCACATCTCCAGCCAGAAGGTGGGTGAACCCAGGAGTCAGGGGGAGACACTGCAGCAGCAGTGGCCTGAAACACTAGACCATGTGTCCTGCAAGATTCCTCTGGAGCCTGTCCCCAGGCACTACTGGGCCAGGCCTAATCGTGGTTACGGGTGCTGTCTCCGAGCTTGTGCACTGAGAGATGGATTCCAGCTAAGAATGCTGCATAAGAAGCAGGCCAGGTCTCCTTGGAAGCGTCAGACACATCAAAGTGCATGCCCCAGTAGTCCCCAAATGTTACCAAACCACCCATAAGGCTTTCAAAGCCAAAGTGATCCGTGGCACAGGTACCTGGCAAGCACAAGGTCCTGAGTTCAATTCCCGGTACAAAAACCCCAAAAAGCCAAAATGACTTGAGGCCCACATTACACTCATCATTTCTTTTCATCTTTTAAGAGAATTGCTTCCAGCTGATTGAGAAGACTGTGGGGTCTAATTATTGAGTCGTTCTAGGATGCATTGTCCAAGCTACTGTTGTGAGTTGGTGTGATTTTGTTTTTTAGTTGATAGTGTCTCTCAATTTTCTAGGTCTTTTTTTTTCTTAAAAGAATTTTATGTCAGGGGGTTGAAGTGAACGTGGCGCTGGTTGACATCAGCCCTGCTTTGGGTCTGCTCGACATTTCCCAGAGGTCTTCCTCCACAGGCAAGACCTGTGCCGAAGGGCTCTCTTGCTGCTCTGCAGATTTGAAACTTGACAGGAAAGATGACATCTTTCCACATCTATCAAAGGAACAGTACGTTTCCTGGCATTATTTGGAAAGGAGGTAAATCGTTTCATTTGCCTAGCTGGTATAAGAATTGGGATCTTTTATTACTGAAAATGATTTTTTTTTTGTACTGGGGGTCGAACTCACAACCTTGTGCCTGTCAGGTAGGTGCTTAGGCCACTGAGCTAAATCCCCGGCCCTTTTTTTTTGAGACAGGGTCTCACTATGCAGTTCAGGCTGGCCTTGAACTCACTTTGTAGCCCAGGCTGGTCTCAAACTCACAATGATCCTCCTGCCTCAACTTCCTGGGTACTGGGATTAAAAGTGTGTGCCACCATGCCTGGCTTTGAAAGTGTTTTCAGTGTACATCTGCCTGCCACCCAAGACAAAAGCAAAAAATACGTTCCTGTGACTGATGATAGCCGGCCCATTTTGGGTGCTTCTACCTGCCATGTTTGAAAGGAAATCACACACAATTGTAGGCAATAAGTCCCTTTAAGAAATAAAGGGTGAATTTGGTTCTTGCTTCTTGATATGGTCTCTGTAACTTAGCATGAAGTTCAGCTGGGCAAACTACTGCATCCAAACTTTTATTCCTAGCTAAGCCAGGAGCTGGGGAGGTGGCCAGCTATGTGGTAGAGCATTTGCCCAGTGCAGGAAGCCTTGGGTTCAGGGCCCAGCATTGCAGAAAATAAACAGGAGCTGAAACCAGGGTGGCATAGTTTAGATTTTATGGTAGTTCTATCGGTATTCATTCTACATTTTACTTGTCCATATATCTGAGTGTTTCTCTCTTGGTCTCTCTGTCTCTGCCTCTGTCTCTGTCTGTCTGTCTATCCCTCTGAAAGAAGGAAAGAGAGGCTCCTGGAGGTAGAGGAACTGCCAAAGCCACACAGTGGCAAGACATAAGGGCAGGGGGCTGGGTACCCCCCATACACCAGAGTACTTTCTATGATTTGGAGCACAGTTGGCAGATTTTTGCACAAATGGAAAAAGAGTGAACACTTTAGGCTGTCCAGGTCACACAGCCTCTGTCATAACTACTCATCCCTGACAATGTAGCACAAAATCAGCCGGAGGCAAGATGTAGACAAATGAGTGTGACCACTTGCTGGTAAAACATTATTTGTAGTCAGTGAAAAATAAATTGCATGAGCCAATGTAATATCATTCTTTAGATTTTTTCAACCATTTAAAAATGCAAGATGGTCATACAAATTAGGCAGTGGCTGGATGTGACGGGAGAAGGGCGGAGCCTGTCACAGTTGTAGAGCCCTGATTTAGAGGACTTAAAATGCAGTTTTACATAAATAATCCCAAATGTTGCCATACTCTCACAATTCTCAGTTTATCATTGCTTAACCTGTACTATACTTTTTTAAAAATCTGTTCTCCATCATAAAATAAGGGAAGATACAATTAAAGGAAGGAAATTTCCTTGTATTTCCACCCATGTTTCCCTACTATATTGTAACAATTTCATAGGTCATAATTGCACAGTTAATGCTAGAGAAGTCAGACCTTGACAGACAGGTCTGTTCAACCCTCACAGAGTTTCGCACCCCACATCCTGGCTGCTCCCCTAGCCCTTAACTCTTCCCTGGATGCAAAATCAGCTGCTTGATGTACATTTTACCTTTCTGTAGATGCCAAAAATGGTTCCAATGGACACAAGGCAGTCGATGTTGGAAGAGCCATCAAGAGGATCAAAACAGACCACATATTTACCCTGAGCAAAAAGAAATAGTTTTAAAATATGGTAATGAGGGAGTTGGGGACAGAACACTAAGCAGGAAAAATGAGACTCTAGAGGGAACTTCAAGAAGTGTGAGTTTGTTTATACTAGGTTAGGGAAGATAAAATATGAGAATATAGGAACCGGGGATATAGCTCAGCGGTGCAGCACCTGCCTGGCAAGTTCGAGGTCCTGAGTTTGATTCCTGGTACCCGCCCACCAAAAAGATATGAGAATATATATATAAGCCAAAAGATCAGTAGGCAGAGAGATACCATGTAGATTAGGAAGCATAAACGAAGGTGAAAGAATACAGACAAACCATAATGTCCCAAATGATTATCTAGTGAAATCATAATTTGCACTTGAGTCCCGGCAAACAAAGGAAAAAGGGAGCCGAGATAGTCATCTGTTTCTCTTTATTGGTAAGGAGGAAAAAATTCTGTTGGTGAAGCGAAGACTAATTTAGAGTTCAGACCCGTTAAAAAAAACTTCTCCTGCAGTTCTTCTAGGTGCCACATGAGGCCGCAGTGCAGCCTTCTCAATCACAGCTGAAGTGTCACTCACGGAGGAAGTCACCCTCTGCCCAGGGAGACCCCGAGACTCACTCTTCGAATGGGATTGTGAGCGCTGCGCGGAAGCTGCCTGCTCTCGGCTCTCAAGAGATAACTGTGTGTCTCTTCTAACTCCGCTCTCAGTGCTGTCACACTGGTAGTTTAAACTCGCTCTACGAGTATTTACCTTGTTTAATTGGGTAAGTACTGTAAAGCAGATTTTTTTTTCTTTTTTCTTTTCTTTCTTTCTTTTTTTTTTTTTTTTTTTTTTTTTTTTTTTTTTTTTTTTTTTTTTTTTTTTTTTTTTTGAGAGCGAGTTTGCCATCACATCCCAGGGAAACTTGCCATCTGCAAGTTGACCTCTTTAAATGTGGTTTTAAAACGTTGTGCACCAGATTATATTTCCCTAACCTCCTGCTCTTAAAAAAAAATCCCCCTGGCTGATGATGCAAGAATAAATGTAAACTGGAAAATGGGAACATGCCTACCATGCAGGCACACTGTGGTCAGAGAGCTCTGGGGTGACTAACAGTGAACGTTCAACGCTGAATTCACTCCGTGTGCCTAAAATTGCCAACGACTATGAAAGGCCCAGCAAGAAAAAAAACAAAAAACAAAAAACAAAACAAAACAAACCAAAAAACAAAAACAAAAAAAAACCCAAAACATCTTTTGCTGGGAATTCAGCTCAGCAGCATAGGTGCCTGCCTGGCAAGTGCGACATTGTGGGTTCGATCGCTGGTACCAAAAAATCCCAAAAAACAAAACAAAACAAAACAAAACCAACTTTTAACCTGACATGCAGTCCTAGCTATTTTAGGAATGATGCAAAACAAGTTAATAAGATGTGACTCCCACACTCTTAATAAGGGCGAGGCAGGCAGTCTCTTTAATATATCTTCGGATTTCCTTTCAAAATCTACTCTTCCACACCCCTCATGCATCTCAAACGGGGAAAGAGAGTAACTTTTAAAAGTTACTTTTAATTGCAATCATTTTATAAAAGCTGAATATGCTCTTTTATTCTAACCATCTTGTTGTTGTGAAGATCCTACATGGTGATGGTGAACTTTCTGGAGCTTTCAGTGATACAGACAGCCTGCTACAGCACTTGGGCCATGGGTTCACCCCCACTGCATGTGCTAGGCAGTGTGCTAGACAGGATACAGAAATAAGTATCATTTAGTCTCTGCCCCCAGGAAGCAATCAGAGCAATAGGCATATAATAAATTCCAATGCATGAAAAAGGTGATAGAAATGTGGAGGTGACTTAAATTGGTAGCAGGGTCCTGTGTGAAGGTTGGGAATTCAGTGGATGGAGAGGTAGCCGAAGAGGCAGTCCACCGAAGCGAGACTTGAACCTGGCCATGAAAATTTAGGAATGGCCGTCCATGGAGAGATGATAACGGCAGGAATGATGGTTCTGGAGGACAGATTTGAGATATGGTAGTAAGGAAGAATCAGCAAAAAGGCAACAGGAAGGATTTAACATGATTGCTAGGAATCCAGTTGGAAAAACAAGTGAAAGCATGCATGTAGCTAAGAAGGGAAATGGTTCCATTAAAACCCTCCACAGCACAAGCCCAGACCCACCCTTTTCTCGGGTTCCACGATAATGGCGTGTTTATCTTCTTCAGACACAAGCACACAGGTGGAGAAGGATGACTTTAGCATGTTCATAACCAGATCATTGGAGAGGACATCCAGCTTCTTGACTTGATCTCCTGTCACATTGGTAGAGCCAGCAATGCCATAGCTAGAGGGAAGAGAACCACAAAGAATAAGCCATGACCATCAGAATATATAGATATATGCAAACCTCAGAAAGTGAGCGTTAAGGAGGATTTAGAAGGCGTATGGTTGGGAAGAAATAAAATGAGAAAGTGGCTGTGCTCTGGATTGACTCTTAGAAATCACCCACTCCCATTTGCCTAGTACCTCTCGTGGCCAAATCCATCTTTCTCAATCCTTTTTTCCATTGTGGCTCCTCTAAGGCCCTTTTAAAAATAGCTTTGCTTAACCATACTTTCCCCACGAAATGTGTATTACTGTGTGTATTCTGCACTTTACCCAGAAAAAGTTGGAGCTTTTTGTGTTTCTACTTTGGTCCGCCAAGAAGCAACACACAGGTGAAATGAATCATTTGAGAGACGTAGAGAGTGAGGAAGCCCGGGTTGGAGTGGGCCTGAGATGTCAATTAACTCAATGAGTTCTGTGGCTTTCTGACCGCAAAGATCCTAAAGGAAAGAGAGCGTTGGTTGGTTTCACAACCTCATTTTACAGAGAAGGAAAGTCAGACCCTGAGACACTTGTGGGCGTCTCCAAATCACGCAGGCAGAATGCAAGTGAGACAGTACCTCGGGTTCTCAGGCTGGGGGGCTCTTGAGGCCCCCACTGCCTCTGTAGGGTGTTGTGGAAGATGGGAGGCATGGGGAGCCCGAAGTCTGTACTTTATTTTGAAGCTACTTGCAGTTTAGTCATTGTAGAACTCTCAGACCCCAAGAGGCTGTCCAAAATGCAGGCTGGCTTATCAGAAGGAGCGGAGAGGCAGGCTGTCACAGCCTGGGGTTGAACACAAATATCAAAGCGGGAGCATATTTTACAGGATGGAGGCACAGAACAATACGAAAGACTGGATGAGGGAGAGGGAAGGGGAGTGTTGAAGATGCCACTAGGTGGCTGAAAGTGGGTGATCAGGGAACAATCACCCCCTTAGTGAGATCACTATCAGTGTTTTCCTGCAAACTGATTGTCACTTTTAACTCGTGAAAACACACTTTCCCAACATATAACTTGCTTGTGTCCAGTTTGGCAAAACCAAAATCCCCTTAGAGACCGTCTAAACCCAAGAACCTAGTCTGGCCTGACCGTGTCTAGGAAGCGACTCCAGTTGTCCCACCAAGCCCTTTCGTCCATGTCAGCTACTTTTGGCACCAGCTCCTTCTTAGCCTTGGCAAACAGCATCCCATCCTCCCATCCTCCTGCCTCCTGGCCTCTCCTTTTTTCACTGTCACTCTTAATTCATGAATAAAAGACCAAGTCATCTGTCAGACCTGCAAGTGTGGCCAACGTTTCTGGGCATTGGGTTCTCTTTCCACATTTTCTCTTTCTGATTCAACTGTGAAGCCAACTCTGGGGGAGAGGCAGAGGGCAGCCAAAGTCCAGGTGTCTCTTTGGCAGGTGCCACCAACGAAACTCCATGCCCCTTGCTGGCCCCACTGGCGGCAGTTTTATTTCCTTCTCAGCCTGCAGTTTCCATCACTAAAATCACCATTGATTCAAAAGGGTAAACAACACTGATGGACAAGAGCATGGGTGTAAAGACAGAGACCAGGCACAGCCTCAGCTCTGCAAGTCTCCTGCCCTCTGTGAAACTCCTGCCTTCTCGCCGGTGCCCAGAGAGGGAAACCAGAGGAGTACAGGAGATAAGGTACACACGGGGTCAGTCTTAGCACAGCCCTTGGCAGCTGACAGATGCAGGCAGATGCTCTCAACCCTGGGGATGCCTGGGAAGTTGGGGAAGGGGTCTGAATGCACTAGGTAGATGGAAGTCACATAAGACAGGCGTGGTGCATTAGTCCATTTCCATTAATATCATGAAATACCTGAGGCTGGGTACTTATAAAGACAAGAAGCTTACTTAGCTCACAGTTTTGGAGGCCAAAAATCCAAGCAGCACTGCAGTGGTTCTGGTAAGCGAGGGTCCCTCTGGCTATCTCCCCTCATGACAGTGGCACCACAGTGGCAGGAGTACACAGGACAAAGGGCGGTCACATGGTGAGACAGGAAGGCAGGGGGAAGGTGACATGACAGTCTTATCACCTCTTAAAGGTCCCACCACTCTCCTAAGCCACCGCACTGGGTACCAAGCTCCCAGCACTGGGACCCTTGGAGGCATGTGAATCACAGCCAAGCCATAGCACATGGGAAAGAAAGGCCTATTTCACAATTTGGGCCAAGTTTCTCCTGCTCAGATATCATAGCCCCCTTTCCCTAGAAGCTTCTGAGAGGCCTGTTCGTGTGTTCATTTATCCCGCAGATACTTACTCGGGCCCTGCTGTGCTGGGTGGGTAGTGCTGAACAGGACAGATGGGATCCCTGCCCCTGTAGAGCATCTATTCTAGTGAGGTCAGACAGGAAGCAAGTGTCTCAGAATGAATGAGACAGTGGCAGAGAGGGGTAGGTGTTCACCGTCCTAAAATAAAACCAGGGGACAGGTGGCAGGGTGGTAATTAGTTCATTTTGATGGTCAAGGAAGGTCTCACTGTGAAGGAGGCATTCAAGCAGAATGGTATTTTGAATATTTTTCGTAGCAAAGGAAGTCTATGAAAAATCCCCAGACAAGCCCAAATAACTCAGTCAGCAGTGGCTCCAAAGAAGAGTTCCACACTAATGATTCATCCAAAGATTTAAGTTTGGCTTTCCCAGCTTTCCAAATGGAGAGGGGAAGGCACTATGTGCACATTTATATATGTAGTTTTAAAACTGTAGAGTTCTCTTTCCAATGATGCCTGGACTCAGGGAACACCTAAATTCAGGAGGAGGAGACTCAGAGAAGAAAGCCCACAGAAGATCCTTCTCGCATAATGCCAGCTCTGGTCTGCAGTATTCTCAGTCTAGTTCCTCCAGCCAGAAGAAACAAATTAGCCTTTAACCGTGGTCCAGTCAAGGTTGCCATGATTTGTCCGGGCATTTCCGGGCCTGCAGACTCTGCATTTGGCCGAATTGAAAATGAGGCTGGAAGCAGGTTCTATACCCCTAGATCTTGCCCTGGGCAGTGTCAGGTGACGTGACATGCCAAACCAAGACCACAACGGAGCTTTCCACACTTCCACTCTGAGAAGAGAGAGCTTCTACCCTGAGGTCACAGAGGGACCAACATGCAGAGAAACCAGGGTCACGGAGAGTGGTATGACCTGTTCGTGATGGCCCGATGTGGGCCACATCCCACACTGCAGAGATGAGCTGTGCAGGGAACCCTCACCAAACCCAGCACTGGTATCAACCACCAATCCATGGCAGGAAACCAGCCACTGCTCCCGCTCTTCCTGCCTTCAGGGCTTCCATGACCACCTTTGGGTGGTGGCCAATGGGTTAAGTTGCATCTTCCATCTTTCTTTGAACCTCTCTTTTCCCCTAGTTAGGGTCATTCTCCTATTCTAACAGAAAGATCTTTCTAGAGATAATTATTCTGAGCCCCTCAAAGTCATTCATTGTAAAACTTCTCTAGAACTTGTGAATGAAGGACCTCCTGCCCTGGGAGCCCTGACATTAAAGAACCTTTAAAGAAAGCACCAAGAAAATGATGCGAAGGTAGGAACAGGCTTCAGGAAAACATATTCCCAGACTACCAGTCAATCATGCTACCATGTTGGTAAGAAATCTTGGGATATTCTTTGGCTCTCATCTCAGTATACAAAGTTAGCTGGGTCCTGTTTTTCTCACACTGGGCAGCAATTTTCTGACCAGGAATCGTGGCCTCAATGACAGATAGGGATAGGGTGGTTTCTTCCCACACGTCTTGGGGGACCCTCAAAGGGGCAGAACTCTCTGATGTGACACTTTTCCATGGGTCTATGAAAAGTCAGAAGCAGGCAAGGGTTTTGTGACTTTGACAGAAGAAGAAAAGCCATAAGAAAAAATCCTCCTAGCATGAACACCCTGAAGAGCACATAGTTTGTTTTCTTTGTCAGTTTTTAGGAACTCCCTTAGAAACAGTTGATTTCTGCAGGCGATCAGTTACATTTCTCAAAGCCCTGAAGGGCGGCCAGGTTATCTACTCTGTGTCCTGACCAACAGATGGAGAGTGTGGTGGCCTGCAGGACCAACAGCAGGTGTGGGCCTTGGCTCCCACATGGTGAGAACCCCAGGCCTTTGCTCAATCCACTGAACCAGGGTTGTGAGAATGAACTGACTGCATCCCCCACATGGGTGCTCTGGGCAGACTCTGGCCCCCAAGTTGGATCCCAGTTTGGAAAGGGGCCTCCATGCCAATGGCTGTGATGAAGAATGGATGGCACCAACCACTCCAGATGGGACAAAGCCCTTCCCACACCACCTGGCTCTCCTCCAGGTCAGTTCCCTGGGGTCAGAATAAGGCGGCAAAGGAGGAGGCAGGGATAGGAGGGGAACATTACACAACTCTGAACAAAACAGCTTTCCCTGGGACCAACTGTACCTCTCAACCAACACAGAGAGAGGGAGAAGAAACAGTGAGGAAACTGGTCAGCTTCTGCAAGTCGTATACATCTAGGCTTCACTCCTTTCCCAGCCCTCACCAGAAAAGAGGCCCTGGCAGCTGACCATGCAGGCAGTTACTTAATCTGCCAATGACCTTATCCTAGCTGAGAGTTACTGCAGAAGGAAAAGGTAGTGTCATGCATTTTCTCCAACTTTGTTTTTGGGGACTCAGAGGAGAAATGTCAGAGCATAAGGGATGTAAGAGGAGAAATGCCTGGTGGCTTCTCCTAAGAGGGAGAAAGCAGAAAGTCAAGGCCTGAGCCCCACTGGCTGCCAATGCATTTAACCAACTTTAGATGCCCCATATGCCATAGCAAGAAGTAAAACCAAGCAGCCTGCAAGAACCCTGAATCGGGGCCCAAAGTCAAGCAAATTTCAGCTATTTTCAGGCATCTGCAGATTTTAACTGGCTTCACAAAACTTGAAATGGAGAGAAGAAAGTTTGAAGCTGTTCTGTTCCAGAAGACCTAGAATGTTTGCGTTCTATATACCTAAGGTAAAGTTAAGATGTACATGAGATTAGAAAAGAGAATAAAGAAAAATACTACTTATACAGTAATTTACATATTTTTGAATCTCTTGATTTAAATTTATAAAACAAATATGCAGTTACACATAGTCATCTGGGTAATTTTAACGTAAGGGCTGGGTTCTTCCATGGAAAAAACAGAGCGGAATGACATGTGGCATTTTCCTGTCTCTGATGTGTACCTGGGCAGGTAATAGGAACACCCTCCTGATGCCAGGAGCCTGGGTGACATTTTCAGGAGTGAGACCCCAGGGTGAGTGGCATCACAGGATCCCAGGGCATGACGGGGCGGAGGGTCTGATCTCACAGCTCCCAGCCTGACAGGACCACAGGCACGAAGGCGTGGCTCCCGTGGTACATCGTTCCCATGGCCTCAGAGTGACTCACTCTTTTCAGGAGCCACTGGATGGGAAGGAGGGTGAAGATTTTGCTGTCACCCTTGAAAGTGCCATCCAAACCCTGACATGAGAGGACGTGACCCCCACCTGCTTTGTGCAAGAGTGCCAACTCGCCCAGTAGGCTAGCCTTTACTTGGAGATGGATGTGATCAGAGCTGTATAGACAGCCTGATTATTCTTTTTTCCTGGTGAGGTCTGAAGCTAGCACCTAGGACACCAGGAAAATGTGGAGGTGTTCTCTGACAGAATTGCAACTCTTGGACATAAATGACACATTACATTTGACACGGTTCCGGAAGAACAAAGGCCTTTTAGTTCTCGAGACTATTTATTGTGTTTAGCACATACCCTTAGCAGCTGGAATATAGCCCAGACATAGTAAGCGCTCATTTTTTTGAATGGATGAAGTCATTTAGAGAGTAATAAAGGCACCCAAGGACTCCTAAGATTGTAAACACCATTAAACCCAGTGATTGGTGATGCTACTCAATCACTCAAGACTCTCATGCCCAATATAACCACTGCAGATTAACAGGCCTCTTGACAAAAGCATGCTTGCTGTACAAACTTAGTGTCAGGGCAAGTGCAATGGCTTTCCCTTCCAGCCTGCTCATCAGGAGATGGTGGATGTAATGGTCAAGGTCACAGCTTGCGACTTCGGGCTATGGGGTTCAAATCCTAACTATGCTATATGCTAAGGAACCCTGTGCAGATCAGTTAGCATCTGTGATCTTCGCTTCTCCCCCTGTAAGATGGGAATATAGCATATTTGCTTCACGGTTTGTAGAGAGGGGCAATAAATGAGTTGATACAGCTAAAGGGGTCAGAACACTGCCTGGTGCAGAGGCAAGTGTGTAAAAAATATTACCGTTCCATTCCCCACCCCTAATTCCTTTGGTGTTAATACATTCATGCTAAGCAGCAAGGTGGGATCCTGGGAAGAACTGAGCACCCAAAAGCCTTGGATTCAAATTCTGCCTTTGTTTCTAACCTCCGAAGAGTTGTCCAAACTCTCTGATTGGTTATACCTGGCCAGGTTTGTAAGGATGCTGGCTACTGTGCATAATGCACTTTGGTTCGCAGAAGTATCCTTCCCCCACTACGATGGCAGCTGTCATTGCTCTAATTAGACCCCGGAGGCATCTAGTCAGTAAGCATTAGTTGATGGTGTGGATGAGAAGGGGCGACTTCCTTTAAACCACTTTTTCAGGCAGCTCCTGGGAAGATAGGCAATGCCTGAGTAACTGGGGTGCAAAAGTGCCCCGAGCTTATATTTGTAAGGTCGCATTGGGGATATTATTTCATTTGAGGTGCTTATGACATTTCACTTCAATTTTATTCAAATGAGTTGGCTCTGCAGCCCAACTAATTAAAGTGGGGGAAAGAACCCTGTCAAGATTTAAGCCTCTGTGACCTTTCCCAGGGACACAAAAGTTCTTTTTCAGGACTTTGAGGGCCAAAACTCGATTTGAGAAACAGTCCATAATATCTCATCTCCAGCTTTTTCCGTAAACCTCATGGAAAAATTGAAAACACTAGAAGTCATTTTAATTCATAGAATGGGGAAGTTCTTGAAGCATAGGTTAATTTACTGAGTATTTTGAAATCCTTGGGAATCTGGATTAAATATTAGCATTGTCTGTCAAGTCTGCATGTGGTTTCTAAGCTGGAATGAGCCATTTCATGACCATGAAGTCTTTGCTACTCGCAGATTTATGCTGAGCAAAGCAAGCTGCCTCTCACGGTATTTCTGCAGCACAGTACGAGATAAAAGAATTGCAGTCGGGGCCTGCCACATTCAAGGATAAGCTCTCTGCGGCTTCCTTGACTGGCAAACTAACTTAGGATCCTTTTCTCCTGGTGTCGACACAACAGAGCACAAGCATCAGAGGGTACACAGAAGAACGAGCACACTGTCAGAATATCCAACCGAGGCAAAAGAGAAGTAGGTTATTATTTCATCCTTATCACTAAAGTCCAAGGTAACACGGACTCACTGATTGATTCCATGGTAAATGACCAACCACTCACCCTGCCAGAAACATCCAAGGGTTAGTTCAGAGCTATGTTGAAGAGGTGCCAACCAAGCAGCATGCAAGGTCATGATCCAACCTCAGCGTGATCACAGGGCCTGAGAATGGGCAAACAGGACGCCGCGTGGCTGGCTGTGCTGCTCTCAGGGGCAGGAAGAGACCTCAACTCTGCAAAGTTGAAGATAAGCTTGAACGGGTATCAGCTGAGCTGTAATTCCAAAGTGAAGGCTGAATTTCTTTATGATTTTCTTCCATCAAATAACAGACAGGACCTCACATATCGAGTGGCATTTCTGGACAGTAGGAGCACGACAGGAGGTTGTTCCCTGTGACCAGCCTGAGGTGCAGCATTGCTTTAACACATGATGGTCTAGCCTCGAATACATCCCTGCTACATGCATGTGGGCAGCTGCTGCTAAGGAATGAAAAGCCCGAATATAAAAAGAATGGTGTATTTTAAAAACTAAGAAAGAGTCTTTAGGAAAACAATGATGACACTGATATTCAATTAATGTGCTCAGTTCATCCTCCTATACCTCTCTGTGGTTGAAAAACCAGCGGTCCCAGTCTCCCTAGTGGGGAAACTGAAGTTTGGAGATGTTAACATCACATGCCCATATCCTCATAGAAATTAAATGGCAGAGCCAAGAAATTTAGCCCAGCTCCTCCTCTTTCCAAAACGCACCCTTCAACCCTGCATGTTCCTCTCTTGCTAAATCCAGTCCTGATTTTACTTCTCCTCTTCCTCTCTGCCTCAGGGTGAATGTGCCAAAATCCTGCTGCCAAATCTTCAATGAGTGTTTCATGCCCAAATGCCAGATTGGCACATCCACCTGCAGGCTGGATAGCTCCAACTGCATAGCTCTCTAAGGCCTCACGTTCAATGTTTCCAAAATGTTGAATTCATTTTTTCATCCCTCCCCAGCTTCTAAAAATCAGCTCCTTCTTGGGAATTCTGATTTTGCTCTCATGTTGTTTAGGGTTTTTTTGATGGCATGGCTCTGCTCTCGGTTGCTAGAACCAGCTCTTTGAAAAATCCCCCTCACTGTCCTCGTCCAATCCATGCTCAGGCTCCATCTTCACCCAAGTTCTCACGGCTGTGCCCCCCAGTGCTGGAGGTCTAGTTGCCCCTTTCTTTTCCATTCCTTTTCCCATCGACTTTCTGAATATCATCCAACTATAGACTTTGATCCATAACTTCCAGTTTAGCCACCACCCTACCCAGAAACCTTTACTCTCTCCCTTGGCAAATGCCCCAAATTGCAAAGTGATCACGATTACCACTGGATGCTTCT
>RJWM01030515.1:0-23350 GCA_004363535.1 Dasyprocta punctata
CCACATCCCAGGTGCCTGCCTATCCCTGGGCCTCCCTACCTCACTAACTCTTAGCAGCAACCCTGGCTCTAAACAGTTATTCATTCAACAAACGTGTAGAACACTGACTCCGTACCGGGTTCTGCCCAGCCTGCCTTGGGACACGGCAGTGTGAGAGCAGGGTGGGTCCAACCCCACCGTGCGAAGACTCCGGGAGCCGGTGAAGCAGCTGGCCAGGCCGAGGAGATGGCCACGCCTTCATGCCTTCCTGTGACCGTTCACTGAGGACCTGCCGTGTGCCAGGCACCAAAAATCTGCAGTGAACAAAAAGCGGCAAACGTCGCCAGGCTCGGGGTGGGGGGCAGTGGCACATACCTGTCACCTTCTCCCTCTGCGAGGCTGAGGCAGGAAGACTGCAAGTTTGACCCAGCCTGTGACTCAGCAAGAGCCCTTATCCAGATACTTTTTTTTAAAACAGGGAGGGAGACATTTCAGTGCAAAGGCCCTGAGTTCGGTCCCCACTACTGGAAGTAAAAAGCTGCAAATGCCACCACCATACCCCCCTTTTGAGGGACAAGGACGACTGGGCAGACGGACACCCTGGGTGTGATGTGTCCAGAGGCAAGCGGGCACTGCCGTGGCTGATCCCTGGCATATACCTGCAGTGGGTGGCACGGCGGCCAGAGGGACCCGAAACAAACTGACAGAGCTCGGCAGACAGGGCCGACAACCACCCCCGCAGGAGTGCAAAGCAGGCACTGCGGCTGCATGGGGCAGGGATCCGACCCTGGGGGACAGCCCAGGGCCTGACCTGGGGCAGGCAGCAGACCTGCTCCCGCTGTGAAGGAAGGCCCCAGCCCAGCTCGTCCACGGTGCCGGGAGTCACTCCAGGAACCTCAGGCCTCTGTTTCCCCATTCGTACCTGAAAATCCCCAGCAAGTTCCCAGAGGCGAGGACGGGCTGGGCTCAGGGGACTCTGTGGCTGGGGTCAACGAGCAGAGAGTGGCCTGGGGGACGTGGTGCCTCTGCTCTGTGAAAAGTCATCTAGATGTGCGCTCACAGTGTGTGCATTTTAAGAGGACGGTTCCTGTCTAAATCATGACCTTTGTCGCCCAGCACTCTCTCCCTCCTCCGACTCCATGTGTCCGTTTTAATATGTTTACTGGATTTATCTACTAAAGAGTCCACGGCGCCAGCTTATTGGCTTAGCGTTGCACAGATTTATGTTGCCGCACTCCATCACGGAAACGACGGGCTAAGTATTTTACAGAGTAGCCATTCAAACACAGCCTGGAGTGGATCGTTAAATTACAGAAAATCCATAGCACTGGGTTTATAGGTGGTACTTTAAAAATAGATCATTGGTCCTGTAGCCACGAAGACAGAAATTCCAAGAATCGACTCGGAACAACCTGTGAACAGTGGCGGCCTCCACGCCTTCACCGGAGCTCCGCTCTCACACCGGCACCCCCGTGTCCCCCAGCACTGGGGATTCCCGGCAGCCTCACACCAGGCAGGGCACTGGGGCAGGTGCCTTCCCAGCCTGCATTCTGCTGTGCTGGGACCAGGGCACAGGATTGCCCAGCACACTGGGTGGTGGTAGCCACACACCCAGCAGTTTGGCATAGGACAGAGATCGCTCCTAGCATTATTTCGCGGTGCCGGTCTGGAGGTACCAGCCTTTCTGGTTCTTTCCCGCTGCTACTTGGGAGGAGTCTATGCATACTGCGGTGTGCAGGGACCCTGAAGAGTTTAGGGGATGGGTCCCGGGGGCCACGAGTAGGAGGGTGTGCGGGCGCGGAGGAAATAAGAGCAGATGGGCTGTGCTCACACTGGATGTCGAAATGCACGGCCAGGAGAAGCCACACCTCAATGGGAAAGACCAGGAGACTGATGACCACAGCTGCTCCGGGCCTTCGGGTGGGTTCGTAACTCAGCTCACTCCCCCGTGGATTCGTCGCTCCACTTACTCACAGAGTGCTCATGGAGCACATGGCTCAGCAGTGGGGGCCGGGGGCCCAGAGCACCCTGACAATAGCATGAGGAGACCGGGCCGGAGCACTGGGTGGTGACAGCAGCTGAGAAAGGGCAGACTGTGATGCTGGCGTGGGTCACAGACGAGGGTGGAGGACAGGACTCGTGAGCACAGGGCCTCCTGGACCTCATGGGGGAACGGATTCCAGCCCTGAGGCATGGGGGACACAGGGAGTCTCCCGCCAGGGGAAGACAGTGGACTTCCCTTCTCTCTCTGAAAGGAGGGGCAGTGAAGCGCCCAGAAGGCCAGGGAAGGTGGAGAGAGGAGAGGAGAGGGCAGGGCAGCCTGGACAGACGGTGACCGTGGGATTGCAGGCCAGTGGGGAAACAGAGATCGATCTACTGTAACTATATTCGCCCACTTCTTCCTTCCAAGGCACCCTGCAGCTCAAACCGTAATAAAAGGGAAAATCCTATGCACAATTACTACTGCAATTCAGATAATTACCTACTGGTTTATGTGCTTTGTGAGTTAGAAGCTGTTTGTTTTAGTGTCAGGATTCCTGGAGGCAGGAATTAGGGCTGTAATTCACTTTCCCACCATATGGAGGGCACAATTCCAAAGCCACCTCTTGCCCATCCCCAGGGGTCCAGATCCACACTAATCTAAGCACAGCTGTGCTGACCTTTGCAGATGGAATTAGGGTGATAATCATCTGACTTGAAGGTGGGGGATGATCTGGGATGAGCCGCCCAAGCTCAATGTAATCACAGGAGCCCTGGGAAAGCAAAGGGGAAGGAGGGGAGAGGCAGGCAGAGGGGGGAGGACAGATTTCAAGTATGAGCAGGAGCAGCCCTGGAGGAAGGACGGGAAGGACAGCCAGGGAATGCACCCACCTCTGGGAACTGAGCAGGACCTGGCCGTGAGCCTGCCGGAACACGGGGACCTCCGTCCTACTGATGCAGGGGCCACCACCCTAACAACCATCTCCAGGAGCAGGAGTGACTCCCTCCAAGGACCTCCAGGAAGAAGCACGGCCCGGCCCGCACCTCAGTCTTGGTGTGAGGCCCAGGGAGGGTGGGGCCAGCTGAAGCCACTGGACTTGGGGGAGCATGTGACGGAAGCGGCCCTCGATCCAGGCCGCCGCCGAGTGCACTGTCATGTGTTCTGGCTACGCACACCTTCTCCGGCTTCAGCTTCCGGCCCGGCCTGGTATCGTCCTCCACAGATGGGAAAGCGGGTCTCGGGGTGGAGTGACACATACCAGGGCACACAGCAAACCAGGGACACCCTGCACAGCCACAGCTCCCCGGCCCCAAGGCCCTCCTCCTACTTTGTCACACCCGCACCTGGCGACCCCGCCGAGACGGTGCTCGGGAGAGGGACACGATCAGGTCTGATGCCCACCCGAGACCGGAGCAAAGGTGACAGCCACAGAGGAAGACAGCCAGAGCCGCCCGGCACCCCGCCTGCGTGACGTCCCATCTGTGGGACGGGCAGGGCTCTTTTCTGCCACCAGCTTGCTTGTTTCCAGAGCAGGTTCTCAAAGGAAGAGCTGGAACTGGGGCATCTTTTAAAGACCCCTGAGTTAGGCATTAAGAAGACCTAGCATTGGCCTGCTGGCAAACACTTTCCAGAACAAAAGGCAGAGAACAGAAAATACAATCTATGAAAAGCAGGAGTGTAAAATGGCTAACGATCCAAAATCTGCCCAGTTTCAAATTCAGCTCTGTAGCTGTGACCGTGGGCAAGTTTCCCAAGCCCATTAAACCTCAGTTGACCCCCTCTGCTGACTGGGGTCACACCACGGTGAGGATAGGCCTGGGCCCTGCCTGGCACTGGCAGGTGGCCCCCTAGGGACTCCTGTGCAACCCAGCGCAGACTCACCTAGGGCTGGGATGCTCCAAGTTAGAAACCATGTTAGTCCGTAAAGAAGAGGGGCCTGTCTTCCTAATTTTTACCATCCTAACGTTTAACCAAGTGGCAGAAAACTAGAGCTAATTTATCGCGATTTCCTGTGAATTAAAGGGAAAAGCACAGACAGCCGAGCCATTAAAATAAAAATAGAAATGGAAATATGCAGCACTCCTCAAATGTACCAGCGCCCCGGTTAGCCGAGGGAGTGGGAGTCAGGGCGGGGAAGAGCCTGAGTCACGGCGATGGGTAACACCGCGTTCCCACAGCCGTTTCAGACACTCAGACACGGAGGGGAACAGTGCGTAACGTCCGGCAAAAGAGCATCTGGGGAAGACACCTTACTTTTGGGTCGTAGCCTCTGGGGGAGTGGCCGCGACCTCCCATCTGGGTGCGTAACAGGCACTCAGCAGGCTGCGGAGGCGTCGGGGAGGGGCCGCCCAGGGCGCCTGCTGGGTCACACGCGCAGAGCCGGGCTGGCGCTGGGAGCAGGTGCAGGCGGGCTGAGGAGACCGGGCTTCCGGGGCAGGGAAAGAAGGGACTGGCACCGCCTCGCCCTCCCGTAAGCTGGCTGCTCCTGCTCTCGGTCGGGACGCAGAATTCAGAGAGGAACTACTTCCGGGCAGGCAAGGCACTCAGCAGTGGGCAGGACCCAGGTCCCCAGGAGGAATGTAATCGGCACACCCTGCGCACGTGCGCCAATAAACAGGAAGCTGAAAACCAAACCAAGCACAACAATAAACTGCAAAAACAAAACAAAACAAAAAAGGGAGCGAGTTGCTGCTCCACTGGGGTCGCTCGGCACAGAAGACAGGCGGTGCCATGAGCGAGTACAAACAGGCTGACCGCGGTGCCGGGGACCCGCCACGGCCCGGAGACTCAGAGGCAGCCGGCTTCTTGTTGCGACCCCCTCCCAGTGCAGAATGCGAAGCATAACCAGCAAAGGGAGAGGTGTGGGGACACAGCCCCGGGCCCAGGCTCCAGGAGGGACTCCGTGTCACGCTGGACTTGCCTCCTTCCTCCGTGCTGTCAGCCAGGGAGCTGGTCAGAGCTGCAGGGCCAGGTCTTGCAGGGGTGGTGAGGCACGCGCCACCTGCCCGGCTCCGGAGGACAGCAGGGCTCTGCGGGAGCCCTCCGCTCTGCACCTCCCGTCGGGGAACGGCAGGAACCCTGTGAAGCCCAGGAGAGCGGGTGCCAGCGGGAAGGGAGGAGCAGAGTCTCAGACCTGCACAGCCACACACCGGGCAAGGGCTCAGGGCAGCTCAGCAGGGCTGATTAAGGATCAGGGCAGCGAGGGGCTGGGCGGTTTAGACATATGGTGCTCCGGTTTAAACCCAGAATGTCCCCCAAAAGCCTCACGCGTGCAGAAGTGGGGCTTCTGGAAGACGACGGAATCTTGGGGGTGCTATACTCCGCAGAGTGGAAAGTGCTGCTCTTCGGAGGCGGGGTCTGGTCAGGAGACACAGGTCACTGAGGGGGTGACCCGAAAGGCTGCATCTCCCTTCTGGGTCCTCCCTTCCTCGATGCTTCCTGGCTGTCGAGATGTGAGCAGCTCTCCTCCACCCAGACCCTTGTGCCACGCTGTGCCCTCTCTGCCTCGGAGTCAGCCAACCTTGGACTGAAACCGTGAGCTGAAATAAACCTCTCTTGTGAGCAGTGGGGCCCGGCTTTGTTTCCCAGGGATGAGAAGGTGACGAAGCTGGTATTTTCCCAACACGGCCACCCTTCATCTGGTGTCACACGTTCCTCTCATAAGGCAGTGTCACCCTCCCGCTGACAGGTAACTGATCTCCAAATCTGGGCGAGCTGATTCCACAGCTGGAGTGAGATTGTGACTTCCAAAACCAGGTCGTAAACAATAACAGACCTTGGGCCTCTGTCTCCAGGGACCCCACTCTTTGAACCCAAGCAGCACTTGCAGAGGCCTCCATGGGGGCTTCAGTGAGCTCCCGGCTGTCACAGTGTGAACCATGGCCCCAAAATTCATCCACTGAGGTCCTGATCCCAGTAGCTCAGAAAGCGACCTTGTTTGGAGACAGGGCCTTTAACGGGGTGGCTAAGTTAAACAAAGGGCCCTAGGGCTGGCTGGTGGAGGCGGCAGGTCGTGGAGCTTTCTGTGGAGCGGTGCGTCACCCACACGGAGGGCTCAGTCGGGGGGACCTCCTGAGGAGCGACATGAAGGCTAGGCCCAAAGAATACCAGGAAACAAGTGCCCCCACACCCCGCTGTTACCCACTGAGGTTTGCGGCATCAGCAACCAGCTATCAGCAGCCAGCCTCAGCCAGTTTTGCACAGTGAAGAATATCCCAGAAGCCTCCAAGGCTAACAAGAATAAAAGTTCCTTTCTCAGTTTCAGGCAGCCCCTATCACTCTCAGTGTAGACCCAGGCTGAAGGACAGCTCAGAGTCTCTGAAGCATGCCAGGTCTTGGGGGACAGCCACCCTAGAGCCCCTAGACCCGCTGCTGGAGGAGGGCACTGCCTCCTGAGGACCCGGTGTCAGCTGGCCCCAGGCACCTAGCCAAGCCCATGTCCTCTTCCCACACGGCAGACAGTTCTGAACAAAGACACGATCTCCTAACGTACCCAAACAACGCCATGAAATAATGGGGAAATACGGAGAGAAGCTACTTGGACTTCAGCGTACCTCTAAGCTCGGGCCATTCTGTGAGGTCAGACTCCTATGGTTCTGAGTCTCTCGTGGGAAGAACCCACAGCTGCTCCTGTGCTTACAGCTGCTGTCCACTCTGCCGCTGACCCTGACCTGAACACACAGCCCAGTACAAGACAACAGAGCCCTCTAAGTCACAGGAGCCCTGCACAATGCCAGAACTGCATCCCACCTCCACCCCCGGGGTTGTGGGGCTGGTTCACCACCCAGAACCCCTCACCGTGCTACATCCCTGGACAACAGCACTCAGATCTGGCCACGAGAACTTCCAGCCGAGCTTTTCCGGCAGGCAGAGGTCCGGAAGCAGCACCCTCGTCGCTCCCGCTTTTGGTTCCTGAACCCAACGCTGGGGTGGCAGGGACAGGGTGGGGGTGGGGTGCAGCAAATGAAGAACAAATGTTTCCAGGGGGCCCAGGAAATCCACTGGAGAGTCACGACACAGCCTTGAAAAACACAAGCAGGAAGAGCTCCTGGGACAGGATGGCCTGGCCAGGTCTGGCAGATGGACACAACCTGCATGTGGCCAGCAGGAGCCTCCGGGAGTGGGGAGGCGGGCAGAGTGGCTGGGAGCCCGAGGCCTCCTGTGGAGCAGGGCAGTGCCGGCCGGAGAGCTGGATCCAGAGAGGAGTGACCACACCCTCCCTCCGCGCACACCCGCTCACGTGTGTCTGCACTGCAGGGACTGTATTTGCCCCGTACTTTAGCTGCTAATGCTACGCACAAGAAGAGACATCGCAGGGAAACCTGTTTTCAGATTTTCATTAGCTGCCCTCGCCTTTTTCCAGGGGCAGCGCCACAGCCCGAGTCCCACTGCCCCAGTCACCTGCTGGGCACACAGTGCTGTACCCAACACCAGCGCATCCCCCCACTCCTGGCCCTCAAAAGCTGGGGACTGAAACGCCTTAGGAGGCCAGGGTGGAGCCCATGCGGGGCCCCCACAGGCCCTGCAGGCTGCCTGCGCCACCCCAGGAGGCCCAGTGGGCATTCGGCCGACTCACCCCCGCCAGCAGACTCAGCCACGCATCTCTCCTGAAGACGGTAACTGAGCAACACCAGCATCTCTCCAGCGATCGGGCCACGGGGTCACCCGTTCCCGAACAGCCCTGTCCACGGGCCGGCCCCTCCGATCAGCCAAGGAAAAGTCTGATGCCAGCAGCGTGTGCTGCTACTGCTCCAACTGGGAACCCCGGCAGAAACGCCAGGTGCGGGAGACCACCCCAGGAAGCTTGTGCAGAGGCAGCCCGGGCAGCATGGCGGGCCTGAGGAGGGCTCCCTCCCGCGCCTGGCCTCGGAAAGCAGCCAGGACTGGAAAAGCAGCGGGTCACCTCTCCCGGCAACGTGTCCAGCAAACGCGTAACCAAATGTTAACCTATGGATGAAACCATAAACCTCGTCACGTGGAAAATGAACGCTTGCAGCAGCCCTGCCTTGATTGTGTCCACCCATGGGGCGGGGGAACAGAACCCCGGCCACGGGCGCCCTGGCCACCTCTCCTCCCTGTGCCCCTCCCCACCCTCAGCAGGTCTCTGGGCCAAACACGCGACTCCTGGCATTCGTGAAACGCCTGGGTCTCCCTCGTTCCATTCACAAAAGGAAGGTACAGCGGGTGAGAAAAGTAAGTGTTAAGAACTCAGCTATGCACGTAGGAAACACAGGTGGATCCACTTGGGACTTTGAGAACTGCAACCAGAACCGTACCTGGTAAACCGAGAGAAGCTGTTCACTCTAAACTGGAGGCAGAAAGTATTGGTTAAAGAAGACATTGAGAGACATAAGGTAAACTTTACTACATGAAACTAAAACTGCTCATCAATCAATCAAAGATGCTGCCAACGAAGTTCAACGGCGAGCCACAGAAAGCACAATATCCGCACAGACAGGGGATTAGAATCCAGAACATACCAATGGCTCTTACAAACCAATTAGTAAAAGACTAACTACTCCCTGGGAGAATGGGTTTCAATAAGGGGAGATGCAAGTCACATAAAGGGGAACCCAAATGGCCGATTAACATAAGAAAAACTCTCCCGCAATCAAGGGAATGCAAATTACACCAATGAAATCCACTTTTCTTCTTCAGGACTGGCAAAATTTCAGAATCTGAACATATCGAGTGCGAGTGGGAGGAGCCCCACAGGCGTTGCCCCTGGAAGGACAGGCCACCGTGGGAAAGGGCTGCGTTTAAAATGCTGTTACCCTGGGTCCCTAGAGCTGTAATTCTCGATGTGCCCAGTTTCAGAGAAAGGTACTCAGAGGCACCAGGCTTCCCCGGGACGCGCTATACGTGCCACACATGCGCTGCCTGCAGCAGGACTCAGGGGAGAACCTCAGGCATCGCAGCGGAAAGGCCGGAGCACCGTGGAATGTTCTGAAGCAATCAGAAAGACTATTAACCCAGATAAATCTCCAAGTCACTGCTGAGGGAAACACTCAGTTTCGGAACAAGACGTGCGGTCCGATGCCATCTCCTGCCACCTCCTTATGACACTCACAGGAAGCAGCCGTGCTCACCTCCCACCCAGACCCCCAAGCTCAGGACAGGGGAGCCCGGGGAAGGATCGATGGCTCTCAGCAGCTGCCCCTGGGGAGCCAGGGAGGGAAGGGGAGGAGGAGGGTTGAGCCTTATTTGTGATTTCTCTTTCTCACTTGGAGAAAGTGTGCATGACACACTAGTGATTCTGTGCATGTGTGTGTGTGCGTGTGTGTGCGTGTGTGTGTGTTTTCCCCCCAAAAACCTCCTACCACCTACACTGGAGAGCACATTATCCTTTCCTCCAACAAATACAGCATTTCGAGTGCTGGCTCCAGGCCAGGCCTTTGTGAAGCCCAAGGACCACGTCTTCCTTAAAACAAAACTGGAGCCACTGACCGAGTCATCAGCCAGGTCCACCAGGGGTCCCTCGAGGAGCAGGGTGACAGGTCCGTGTGCACGAGAGGAAAGCGGCGAGGAAAGGGGGGGCGTGGGGAAGGTGACAAGGCAGTCCCAGGGCTGCCGGGTGGCGGGAGGTGCCAGGCTGTCCCAGGTGTGACCAGGGCACCCACACTGGGAACCAGGAAGGAGGCCTCGAGGCGAGGCACCCCCTCCCTCTTCCACTGCTGCAGGACATCAACCCTGCACCTTCTGCCTCCAAGACACGCTTGTTGCAGGCTGAAGCCAGCAGGTTGGTCCTCAACGCATGGCAGGTTCTGCGGGTCAGATGGGCACAGGTGGGGGGCTCTGGCCCAGCTGGAACCTGCTGGAGTATGGGGTGTTGGCCCCACTCCCTCTTCTGCTGACACTGTCTGTTCCTTGCCAGGAGTCTCAGGCCCAGCTGTGGAGGGCATGCTGGCTCCGGCCTGGCCTGTGCGCTGGGGTCTCAGCCGTCCAGCCCTCCCCACGCCCTGGCTGCGGTGACCGGCTGAAGGGCCAGCGATGCAGCCCAGCCAGAGCCCAGAACAGGCAAGGAGACGCTGGCTGGAGCTCCGGACGTTCTGTTTCCGGAACCCACAAATGGCCCTTTCGCTTCAGCAGGTCTAGCCTACTCCAGTCACTGCTACCAGCGAAGCCTGCCGGCCCAGCTGGTTGTCATCAAAATTTCAAAAGGATTGTGCAGCGCCAGACCCCATGTGGGTCTTCAGTCGCCGCCTCGGGGAGCCTCGCCCAGGCCTTTGCTGTGCAGCTCCGGGGAAGCCAGGCATTAAATTTCAAACTGCCTTCCGCAGCCCCGAAAGCCACAACATTTAATGCACATCAACTGGGACGCGTCACGATATCATCAATCACACCTTTCCCGTCAAAAAAAATTGTTTTAAATAACTCATTCGGTGCAGAAATAGCCCAGAACAAGTCAGCACTTCCTAATCAGACTTGGGAGAACAAGTGGCTGAGTAGCTCTGGCCACAGAAACAGCACATTGCCCCTTCTAGGTTGGGAATTAAAGCCCACCCAAAGCAAGCTCCTCCGGGAATCACCCTCACAAATCAAGGTGGCCCACTTGGTGGCAGCAGGATAAGCTCTTCTGGCTCCAAAAGAAGCCAAGAGGAGTTTCTCATGGTCTGGGCTGTAGCGTGCCCGGGGCTGTGGGCACACAGCACAGCCTGCCCGTGTCCCTGGCCCCTTGCTCCAAAGCAAAACCTGGTACTTGGACTTGGGTCCCTTCTGATGTGACACTGAAACCCAGAAACAGTCACACCCTACATCTCAGCCCCCAGCCCCCAGCCCCAAGGGGCTTCCTTTATGTGGCAGTTCCATCCCGGTGAGTCTGGGATTGGACCCTCCAGGCCACGCATGGTCCCTGGCTCCAGCTCAGCTGGGTCTCTGCCCACTGCATGTGGCCTCCTCGGACTCACACCATCCCCGTGGAACTTGGACGGGGCCCTCACACCTCCCCTGTTCCCCAGCAGCCAAGCTCCTCGGGCCACACTGTCCCCCGCTCCACAAAGGGCACCACCACGCCGTCACCACTGCCAAGGCTCCTGCCGCCCCACCGAAGGGAGCTTTCCATCCTCGGCCTCCTGCCTAGGCAGCAGCCCAGGGCTCGGCCAGGGCGTCCAGGGCTCCACGGCAGCTCCTCTGCTCCCCAAGCTTGGGTCTCCAGCCTCAACAGCCTCTGGCCCCCGGCCACACCACACCGACCCCACAGCCTTTTCTCCTGCTGGGGACCATCCTTTCCGACTTCACGTGGTTCCCTACTTCCTCCCATTCAGGGCCAAAGCCAAAGGGCCCCTCTTCAAAGGCCCTTCTGGGGGAAGGCAGCCCCTTCCCTCAAGCACTGCTTCCGGAGCCTCCTCTTCTTCCAGTGGTTCTGGTGCTGACGTCATGTTTACTTGGGTCTGTCCCTTTCATGTCCGTTCTCTTTGTGGCCCCCACTAGAATCAAAGTTCCCAAGGCGTCGCCCTTGTGCTGTGCGGCAGCCCAGCATGGAACTCCCACCCACAGCACTTCCGCGAGGGACAGTCCCTGGCTGACCCACTGACTACACAGCCCGCTGTCCCGGGCGAAACTGGGTCAGCAGTGACTGAGCCCAGCACCCGTCAGTGCCAGCACGGTGGCCACAGAGCTATTTAAAAACGCCGGCCACTGGAAGGAGCTCGTGGACAGCCGAGGCATTGCATAAGCAATACACTTGCCCCCCATCCTGCAGAAATAAGCATCACACATGCCCAGCACCTAGTGGTGCTGGGAGGGGCATGCTGCCTTACATGCGCTCCTACTATGTGCAGGCCCAGGGAGGACAGGGACTCACTCCCCTCCCCCCCAGCTAGGTCAGCGCAAGGCGGCAGGTGGGTACACAGTGCTGCTTCATCTCCCCATGTTCTGGGGCCACAGGGGCTCCTCTCCCGGCAAGAAGTGGGCAGAGCCGGCACCACAGCGGACAGAGGGAACACACTCGGCAGGATCTCCTTTACCACCTGGGACTCCGGGTTCTGGGGGCTCCCCAATGCGGGGGGTGGGGTGGTGCAGGCAGGGAGTCCTGGGCGCTGTAGGATGTTCAGGAGTCTCCCCAGCTTCTAGCCACTCTATGCCAAGGAGCCCCCACCAGAGGCGACAACCAAAAATGGGGCGCGAGGCACTGGTAAGAGTCCCAGACAGGTCTGAACCAGCTTCCTGACTGACCTGACCCCAAATTGCATGGGCGCTGTTTAAACAACCGGCCCAGGGTGGTACCCCAGGGGGTGCCTAGGGGTCCAGCCAGGAAGCCTGACTCCTCCACACACTGCGCAGCCCCGGAGCACCTGGGGTCCCCGGGCCACTCCCCCGCGGCGCACAGGCACCACTGGCTCTCCGGCCCTGACACCAGGAGACCTTGTCTCTCTCCCCTCCCCAGCACCTGTCCTTGCCCAGGGGGCCCCGCCCCACTTTCCGGTTTCCTGGGGGCCCCGCCTCTGAGTTCATCTCTTCCACCCGGGCTGCAGGGGGCCAGAGCCAGGGGTCTGACCCCCAGGGCTCGAGAGGCCTCCCCTCCACACGTGCACCAAACCTCGAGGCCCCGTCCTCCCCCCGGGGAAGAGCAGCCAATGAGAGCCAAATCGTCACTGGGCGGCGAGGTCGGCCTCCTCTCCTTCCCTCCTGATCCCAGCTGCTGACCCAGGGACGCAAGTCCTGGATCGTCCCCATTTCGTGGATGTGGAAACTGAGGCCCGAGAAGGACAAGGGCCGTGGGCACAGGCTCCTGTGATTAGCAGCAAGTAAAACGGAGCTGCGGACCCCAACCCGCCCTCTCCCGACCACTGCGCGCCCTGCCCTTGTTTAGCGGACACGATCGTGCGACTTTGCGGCAGGGAAAAACCCGGACCAGAGGCGCCCACCTCGGTGCCGCGGGCGCGGGCTTTGCACGAGCGGCGCCCCCAGTCCCTGTCCGCGGGATCCCGGTCTCCCCGAGGCGCTTACCTTGCGCCGGGCCCCGCGCGGCAGCCGCGTCCTGGCCCCCGAAGGCGCGCAGCAGGGAGCGCAGCGGCGCCGGCCAGCGGGCGCGCCCCCCGCCCCGGCCACGCATCCCGGAGGAGGTGGCCCGCGCCGGCTGCGTCCGCAGGGCCGCGAGCGCCGAGCAGGGGCCGGACCGGGGCGGGACCGGGCCGGGCCGAGGGCGGTGCCACACGCTAGGACGGCCCTCCACGGGGCGGGGCGCAGAGGGCTGCGGTGACCTTGACCTCTCCGGACCGCGCCGAGCTGCGGCGGGACCTGGGCAGCTCCCCGGGCCTTCCAGGGCAGCCGAGACGGTTGGAGTCGCAGCCCGGCGGCCGGGAGGTGGAGTCCGGGTGAATTACGTCGTAAGGAGGATGCGGGGTTGGGACCCTCGCGAGCCGGACATCTCTGAGCCCCGCAATTCTCGTGTTACTGGGGTTTCCTGCCGCAGGGTGAAATGCGACCACTAGGACCTGAGAACCGGCCGGGAACGGTTGCTTCCCAGGGTCAGAGCCATCCTCGGTATAACTGCAGAGACGCGAGGACCTTTGCTGCCCGTCTGCCAAACCCCGGGGGGTCAGCCGGTCCCCTTGGTTATAAGTCACGGCTGTTAAACCTACTGTGCGTAACCGCTAGCCACCCAGACCTCCCCGGGCCAGCCCCCGGGCCGGCCCCTCCCGCTGGCACTCGCACAAGCCACCGGCCCGGGGTCAAGCCCGCAGCCCGCCCGGCCCAGGCGCAGAGGCAGGCCGCCCTGAGACGGACCACGGTGTAGGCCAGTCCAGCCGGGCCATCCAGAGCGCCCTCATCCCAGCCGCTTCGTGTCCCCAAAGTGACCACTGCCCTCCCGACCCCGGAGAGCTCTCGCCTCGCAGCTCTGGCTGCGGCCCAATGGATCCTCCGTCTCCAGCGGCCCCATGAGCAGGTGCGACGACAGAGGTTGGCTAGGCACAGCGCTGGACTCGGTGGGGACGGGCCAGGCGTCCTGTACCTCCTGCCAGCCTGGCTGCCCCCAGCATCCATGGCTGGGGCACTGCACGGGGCGTCTATGCATGGAGTCTCCACGTCCAGGACAGGACCGTTGATCTGCCCGGTGTGCAACACGTGAAGGACCCAAGGGCTTCGCCACGCCTCTTGCTCCATCCCCGCCTCTACTGCCCCCCACCTGCTCTTTTAGGCAATCACTAGTACCATCCTCTGCTCTCTACAGGCGGAAACTCCACTCAGAGAAATGAGGTAACTTTCCCTAGGGAGTTAAGGGGGCACCAAGGCAGCCTCCAAACCTGGCTGACATCACAGTGCCTTACACAGGTCTGCTGTCTGCCCAGCACGTTGGTATGCTCAGGCAAACTCCTACTCATCCTTCAAGACCCTGGCTAGGTATTGCCTCCTTTCTGTTGCTTTTCCTTCGGCCTCTCTGTTTCTCTCTCCATGCTTTTGGTTTTCCCTCTCCCAAGCCCCCAGCACGCAGGGTACAGTTCTCTGTCCCCACAACCTGTCATTCCCTACTGGGCTTAGAGAACCGCTTTGGCTCTGGTCACTCGGGGCCATCTGCTTTACAGACCCCTGCTGGTAACAGCATTTACACACACACACACACACACACACACACACACACACACACCAGGTTCGTCGTCTGTATGTGCTGGGCGTACTCCTGTCCCACAGGGCAGGAACCTGCCGGGTTAACTTGTTAAGGTTTCTCCTGAACTTAGGGCCAAGTCAGGCTTGGGCTCATGGGAATATCTCCACCTGTACCCCGGTCCCGTGCAGAGGACCACGGCTCGGTCCCCCAGCCCTCCGTGTTGGCCAGCAGCAGCACCCGAGGTCAGCAGGACCCCAGGCTGCATCAAGGCCTGGGAGGGGTGTGCTGCGATCCATCGGTGAGGTCAGACTGCTCCCCACACCCCAACCCTCTGTCGCCCAGGTGGAGAGGGCGCCGCTCATGAGGACACGGCTGCGGCCGGAGATCCCTGGAGCCAGTGACTCAGTCGGGTCTCGGCTTTAAAACCTTCAGCCCCACAGGTCTTTGGCTTCCAGTGGTCGAGATCAGCATCCCTGGGCAGGAAAGCAGCGCCACTCTGGGTTGGCGAAAACATTCTGGGGTAGCCTGAGGCAGGGATGCACGTGCTCACCCCGCCGCACTGTCTGCCCTCAAGGGGTTCAATTAGAGCTGTTTGTGTGCCCCAGCTGACGAGCTCTAGCCTAGCACATCCAGGCCCTCAGTTTGGTCCCCAGCACCACAAGAAATAATCAAGAGAACAAAATGGTTAGCCTGACACTCCGCAAGTTCCCCCTTAGGATGTTCTGTTTTTAGAACAAAAGAAATATCTTTTTTTTTTTTAAATGCACCATGAGTTACTGAGACGGGAGGAAGAGGACAGAATCTGGAGGAAGGACCGTGAGCAGCCGTGGGTGTGAAGTGTGTGTGAGGAGGTGGGTGTGCCTGGTTGTGCATGTGTGTTTTCTCTGCAGGACACTGAGACCGAGTCCCCTCTGCAAATAGTACAGATTCTCAGTATCCAGGCCCAAGTCAGATGAAATCCACCGCACACCCTGCAGTGGTCCGAGGCAGATGAATTCTTTGAAGTCTTTTGTTTCACCATAAAAACCCATGAGAGGCTGGTGCTCTCACATGAATATTTCCCTCCACCTGGCCCAGGGGTGCGGCACCCAGGGACAGCACGGGCCCTCAGTGTCCCCGGAGGACGGCAGGCCCAGAGCAGGGGCCGCTCCAGGTAGCCGACCAAGGCTGCCCTTCTGGTTCCCGTTGATGTTTGCTTCCTAGCCCATCGTCTCTGTCTTTCTGGGTCACTGTGAACGCCGAAGTCCTGCTGGCAGAATTCTGTGAGTCACTGGGAAGGGCCCCGAATGCTCTACGGGTCAAATGGTGAGTGTCCCTCATGGGAAGGCTGTCCATCCCGGAGTGGCCGCTGTGGGGCATGTGCTGGGCAGACACTGGCAGGCAGGTGTCCCACCTGTCTCGGGACCCCTTGCTGGCTGGCTTCTCAGCATCTTCAAGAGGCGGACACAGATTCAAGGTCACCCAGAGGGCCCTGGAGAGGCATTTCCGCACCAGACTGCCCTGGCGACCTTCGCCTCCGGCCTCGGATTTCTCGGCTGACTCTGGGTCAGATTTGGGGCAGGTCACCTTCCCGCTGAGAGTCCGGGGCGGACGATGTGGGTCAGCTCCGCCTGCCGGCCCTGGGAAGGAACGCGTGGCAACCCGGAGTCCTTCCCGGAATCTGCGGCTCGCGGGGGCCCGGGCGCCCTCCAGCGGCCACTAGGAAGAGTGCAGCGCGGCGTGCTGCCAGCTCCCTGGGGAATCTGGGGCGGGGTGCGGTGGGGTTCACAGAGCCTTCCCGGGGGAGAGGCAGGGCCGGATCCCTTTGAGCGCCCTTAAATTCACTCAGCTTCTCATTCTAGTCAACAAGTGTCCGTATTTCTGTCCATAGTGACTCAGGGATTCTACCCAATCTTTAAAACCAGCGCCTGGGGTTTCACCCAGTGGCTCCGGGTGCCGCTTCTGAGAAGGCAGGGTGCCCACCCCGGGGCCCCAAGGCGGGAGTCTCTCTCCCAGCCTGTGAACAAGCGGCTCCCTACCGCCGCTAAGAGCGCCCAGGGGGTCCGTCCCCCACCCCGCTCTGTCCTCGCACCCCTGCCTGCTCCCCCGCCGGCCCACCCACCCATTTCTCTTCCTTTTCGTCCTTCCTCTCCCTCCTGCTGCCGTGTTCCCACCGCCCCTCCCCCTCCGGGTCTGCACCCGCCCGCAGCTGAGGCGGCAGGGTCACACCTGGCCCCGGCCTCTTCCCCGGCAGATGAGCCCTCGGGCGGGTCAGCTCCTCTCCTGGGCCCCCGCCTGGCCCTGACTCTCCCCACCCTGCCCCGGACACAAGACCCCCAGGGCTTCGGGGCGCGCAGCGGTGCAGCAGAGGGACCCTCTCCGGGCGCCCGCTGGGCCTTGGGATTCAGCCTCCACGACGCTAATCCTCGGCCGGAAGCTCCAGTCCCCGATTCCTCCCACGCCTTTGTTCCTTATCCGTCCCTTGGTTTCTGTGCCCCTGTTCCCCATGGCTGTCCTTCCTGCCGCCCCCTGGATCTGTCCCCAGAGCTCAGACAACCTGTGTCACTTCCCTTGTTCATACCTCCTGCCTCAGTCTCCCAGAGGCCGGAGCCCGGCACAGGTGAGCCCTCAGGAAAAGGCAGGAGGGACTGTTCCAGGGAAACTGAGGCACGGGCCACTATGGGACAACCCCCCCTCAGGACGGCCCATGTGGAGGAAAGGAGGAGAAGGTTTCGCTCCCTCTCCTCACCTCCTGGAGGTCAAAGGTCCACCCCAGGGGACTTCCCGTGCTGGGCGGCACCCTCTTGGGCACAGCAGGTCTCCGGGGCTTTCGTGGGCCTGCAGGGAGCCTGGGCTGCAGGAGCAGGAGCCCCCCAGTTCGTGCCCCGGATCCCCACAGAGCTCCGGGTCATGGCAGTGGCTGAGGCCGCGGGTGCTGGGCTGGCCCCGTCAACAGGCACAGCTTACCACCTGGAGCCCAGCGCTGGCGTCTCGGCCATGGGTCCCCATCCTTGAGTCCTGTCTGAGACCCTCGGGGTCCGTCCTGAGGGTAATCGGGCAGTCGGGCTCCGGCTTCTGAGCACCCGGAGCAGCAGGAGAAGGGCGATTGACTAGTGATGTCTGACAAGACAGGGATGGCGAGCGAGTGGCCGTGGCCACTGGTGTTCCGCTGCCCCCCGTGCCCATCCTGTGAAGGACCGCGGAGGAAATCAGGCGGCCACGGCAGACACAGAAGCGACGAGAATACACGGACACGGCTGTGGAACAGCTGACCAGATCTGACCCACCGAGACTGCTGGCCTGGACACCGCCAGGCTACTGTCCACCAGACGAAAGGCCGTCTGGAACGTGGTGCGGACAGCTTGCTGCCTAAGGGCCCTGGGCCTTAGTGCAGAACAGAAGACAGGGTCCCCGAAGGCGGCAGACGGCAGCCCTCTCACTTTGGATGAGATCGCGGTCCTCCTCTATACCTAGTTTGCTTTTCCAGGGTGGGTGCTACCCAGGCCGCCGCCCCGCGCCCTCTAGTGGCTGCAGGAGGTGACAATCGGGGTCTCAGTGTTCCTGCAGCCCTTTGGGTCCCGGGAGGAGGAGGAAGGTATCCCCCAAGGAGCGCATCAGGGAAGGAAAGATGGGAACCCCCAGAGGCAGCAGGGAGAAAGGACAACATTTCTCATTGCGTCTTTTAAAAACCAAGTTTTGCACTCTGCCCTCTTTGTGTTACTGTGAAACAAACCAGGCTAGACTGTGCACTTTGTACCCCAGCGGTCCCCTGGGGGGCAGCTGTGTGCCCTCTGGGGTGTGATGTCAAGGATGGCAGGGTCACCATGCGGTGTCTGGATGCGGACGGGGGCAGCCATGGCCCGGGGACTCCACCTGGCCTCACCTCTCCGCAGCACCTTCTCCAGTCCACACCAGAGCCGCCGGAAGCTCCTGCGGCAGGCCCAGGGGACCCTTGGGAGCAGTGCTGGCCCCGCCTCGTGACCTGACCACACTCCCAGGTCCACCGGGACTGGGCCACCTCTGAGCACTATCAGGTTACTGGGCTGTAACCCTGGTGCTGTGCGCGCCCCCAGCCCGGACCCGGATGCGTGCCCCCAGCTGGCCCTGCCCCCGCCTAGGCCCACAGGCGCGGTGCTGCCTGGGTAGGGGACGCGGCACGCAGCCTCCGCACATGCCGGGGAGCAGCGAGGGGTGCGAGACCAGCAGCCCTTCCCTTGGTCTTCCTCTTCTAAATCAGCTTTTAAAAAGTTGTGAAATATACGCAGCCTACAGTTTTACATCTTCACAAACTTTAGAACTCTAACATGCAAAATTGATACTTTATAGCCACTAAAACACTAATTCCGCATTTCCACCCACCTGCCCGGGCCCGGCCCCAGCGTCTCTGTGAGTTTGACCACGGCAGGGACCCGGCGCGAGTGGCCTCACACCGCACTTATCCTCTAGGGCCTGGGTTACCTCACGCAGGACGATGTCTTCAAGGGTTGTCCACGTCGCAGTGAGGGTCAGAATTCCCTTCCATTTGAGGGCTGAGTGATATTCCAAAGTCCCTCCCCCGGCACTGCGGTCCTTAGGAACACAGGTTCGCCGGCAGCTTCAGGGTGCAAGTCCCAGCTCTGTCTTAGCCAGCTGCGCCCCTGCAGTCCAGCCGCTCGCCTCCCTGAGCTCAGACGCGCTCGCTGAGAAAGGAGGCGGCACGCGGTGGCGGGTGTGGGCAGAGCGCCCCCTTCTGCTTTGGATCAGGAGGAGGGGCTGCCTCACGCCGGCCCGGGGGAGCCCGGAGCACTTCCGAACCATCAGCCGTGCACACCAGCCTCGCACAGGCTGTGTGCCCCACCAGCTCCAGCCCCCGATGGACAGCCCACCCGCTGCCAGCCCCATCTAGTGGCCTGGCCGGAGCTCCCCCAGTCACCTCCGCCTCTGTCTCTGCAGTAGAGCGATGGCAGCCACCAGTCCTAAGTCTCTAGTTTGAGCTCACAGACATGGCGCCCCCACTAGCCAGTCCCCTACTTTCAGGCCTTCTGGGGTGAATGCTTGACCTAAGGATGACTTCCTGAGTGGTCACCACAGGCCAAGCTCTCAGGCCCATGCCGGGAGTATGGTGCCAGCCCCCCACGCCGGGGCTCCAGGCCACCCAGCAAGTGTCCATGCGTGCATCAGGGAGGCGAGACAGAGCTGCCAGTGGATGGACACCAGGGATATTTGTACGAGTGGAACAGAGACACAGAAGTCAAAGAGACTGAATGGGGGAGGGGAAGACATTCTGGAGGAGAAAGACGGTCTTGGCAGGAACGACAGCAAAGGAACCGCACCTGGACACCTGAACAGCATTTCCCTTTCATGGATGTGTTCTCATTTCCAGGTGGGGAAGCTGTGGATCACGGTGGCTGTCGGGCTCCGTCTAGTGGTCATTTCTAGCACTGCAGCCCAGGTTCAACTGCCTGAGGAAATGTGATCTGCCCGGAATGCACCTGAGAAGTGAAATAAAAGTATTTTTAAAATTGTTTTGTTTGGAGTCTGCGCCATTCGCAGACAGCTGGGGGAGAGAACCTGGAGCCTCACCAGGAGGTGATCCCTGCCTGGAGTTGGGTTTTATTCTCTTTTCTTTTGTTTGATTATGTTAAATCTGATGACATGGGCAGCTATTTGAAAGGTAACAAGGTGTATTATGGTAGTCATTTAGAAGTTACTAGTGGCTCGTTTTGAAGTCCTTTATCACATTCACTGTTTTGGTTTCATTGTTTCTATTCTATTCTGTTCTGTTCCATTTTTATTATGTCCCAAAATATCTGCAGCTATTTTAAAGACAACAGAAGGCAGTATGGTAACTATTGTTGGCTTCGTAGGGTTTTGAAGTCCTGTATCACTTATGCTGGTTTATTTTTGATTGATTTTATTCTGTTTTATATTCTTTGGTTTTAGCCTCTTTAAAATAAAAAAGTGGCTTTGTTTTTAAATTTTAATTGCACTCATTAGTCTGCAATGAACGCTGCTGGTGTGCCTGTGAACACTGCTTTACTTTGCTGTCCGTGAGTGGGGGCTGAGAGCCCACACCGCCCGCTGCTGGGTCCTGAGAGCACCTGGTGGCTGCAGGAGGGGCGGGGACCAGGCCTGAGGACACAGGCGGGCTCGGGGAGCAGCGACCTCAGCACTTCAGGGATGGCTCAGCACCAGTGTGTCCCATGCGACGTTGAGGGGCATTCTCATAAGACTTGTTTCATTTGTAATCGAACTTCAAGCGTGCTTTTGTTTGCTACATCTGGAACCTGGGAGTCCTGTCTCCGCTTCAGGCTGGCCATGCCACTGCCCGAGTAGCTCTCTCTCCCTTGGCTTCTTTTGCTCTCCCCTGGGTATTCAGCCTCAGCGCTGTTCTAAATGTCCTCGGAAGGTGTCTGTGTTCCCTTTCGGGGAAAGGTGGGGGCGAGTGGACAGGTATGAAATGCAACGCCCAGGGCAACTCCAGCAGGGCGCTCCCTCACTTCCACCGATGGGAATGAGGCTCCCCTAAGTTTACCGGTCAAAGAACTGCACTTATTGCAACCTGGCTGGGGAAAGGGAGAGAGCGGGGAAGTACAGTAGGTTTGAACCAGGTGCATGAGAAACGGCACTGTTACTATGAGTCCATGTTATTTCCCTTTCTGCCGGAAAGGCTGGGACAGGGCTCAGGACTCCTGCCTTTATCTTTCCATGGTGTTTGCTGGGCCGAGGGCCCTTGGGTCTTCCACTTCATCCGGCCTCCAAACTGTCTGGGGTGTTCCTGCCAGCCACAGGCTCCTCTGCTGGAAGGAAGGCTGGCTCCTTGCTCCTGGGCATCGTGAGCTCAGTCCCACGCTGACAAACTTGAAGCCGCCCCTTCCGTGAGGGGCTGTGGCCTCCTGGGCACCACCATGGCACAGAGCACAGGCCCCTGTTCGTCCCCCTGTCCAACCCAGTGGGTGGGCCCTTGCTCCAGTGGGACCTGACATGTGTAGGGGCAGGGACAAGAGTCTGATAAAACTCACACTGCAGAGACTAAGTGTTCAATTAGAGACGCAGCCCACACACTGCCAAGCACAGCATACTCTGTGCTGGCCTGGCCCACAGACCGTCCTGATGTCCCACCAGGCAATGTGCACCTCAGTGTCCTCGGCCTCCTTGAAACGCCCTCGGCAGGGGAGTCCCAGGCTGGCTGGCCCAGGCCCTGCCTCTTTCCTGCCAGCCCCAGGCCTCTGCGTGACGGAAGGGGGACCCAGCAGCGCCTCCAAACTCTTCCCACCTCTGGCTCCAGCTGATGATGGGGAAACATTTAAAACCTTAACGATCGCTTTTATGGAGTAGCAGAAAATGCTTGTGCTAATGTATGAGGAGAGAAAGTGGTGAGCAGCTGTGTTCTGTTGCTAAGCGCAAACACTGATGTTTGCAGACAGAGAAGATTTGAAGCAGGCTGGGAAACCGAAGTACTGACGGTGAGGGGAAACTGGGATATCTTCCCTCTTTATTTCTATTTTAATATTTATGTGATTCCTTTAAAAGAAAAAAAATGTGACCAGAATCTTTGGTCTCCTTCACCTAGCTATCAAGTATTTCTCATCCATCAATTTCTTTAAATTAATCTTACCAGCATTGCCTGTATTGAGGACAAATGCCACCAAGATCACTTAAAAAAATAACAAATTTCATTTATTTAATGACCTGCTGTTAAGAGAAAAGGCAGCACTTTCTTTGATTTATGCTTTAAAAAAAAAAACCTACTGCTTTTAGGTCTCAAGAATCCCTCATTGCTTTTGTACACTGTTTTTGGCAGAAAGAGGAGGTTCAAAGGTGTCACCCACAGATACTGGGAACCCGCAGAGATGTCCTGTTACAGGAAGCAGGGAATTACGGAGGGTGAGAAGCAGCCCACCTCAAAGCAGGGAGGTCACCCCGGTGAGCCGGTGACCAGGTGTCCCAGGTAAGCAGTCACCGGACTGTGGAGGTGGAAAGGACGGCAGGAGAGGGTCAGGGTGACGCCTGGGGGGAAGGGCCCTGGACAGCACAGGTGGTCTCGGGAGCTGGACAAGGCAAGAAGCCCATCCTCCCCCAAGCCTCTAGACGGGTCCAGCCCTCTTGAGACCCATAAACAGACTACCATCCTACAGGCCTGCCAGGTGATACATTTGTCTTGTCTAACCCACCAAACGGGCAATCGGGTAGCCACAGGATGCTAACACAGGTGGGTGAAGAATTCAGGACTTTTCCCAGTGTGGCTCTCCTGGTTTCACAGATCCATCCTCTTCTCCAGGACTCTACCGACTAAACATTCCCAGCTGTGCTGAAGCCTTTTATACTAGCTCCTGACTGTTTTAGCTCCCTCGATCGCTCTCTTCCTCATCCCTGGACTCGGGGGGATGGAAACCCTGTGCAGGACTCGGGACTCAGCCCTTGCACAGTTTCACTCAAGAGCAGTGTTTTCTGTTTTGTTTCCAGAATGGGTTTCTCCGCGGTGTTTTCAGTGGTGGCGGTGGATTAAGCCGATGTTGATGCAGGGTGCACACAGGCTCTCTCCTGCCCCCCACTGATTTCTCCTACTGACCGCGGTGGACGAGGGGCTCGGGTTCCTCACTCCCCAGGGCCTCTGCCGCGCTTCAGCTGGCTTACGCTGCCTATGCTTCCACCTAGAACAGATCTGTGTCTCTGTGAATGAGCTGTTTGCTGGCACAGGCTCGTTTATCTACACTGTGCGCGCACGGCCTTTAACAAACCTCACCCCTGCTACTTAACTTTTATTATTCTTCATTCAAGACATAAATCAGCTTGCATTTTAGAGGTTTAACTTTGAGCTATTATGAATAATGCTAAATATAAATCACTCCTGTCTCTGCTTCTCTGTCTCTCTGTCTCTGTCT
>RJWM01030516.1:0-23342 GCA_004363535.1 Dasyprocta punctata
TACTGTTTTTTGTTTTTTTTTTTTTTCCCTTTGTGTACTGGGGATTGAAACCAGGGCCTTGCTCATTTTAGGCAAGTGTTCTACAACTGACCTACATCCCCAGGCTTTTCATTTTTTATCTTGAAATAGGGTCTTGAAGCCAGACATGGTGGTGCACGCCTTTAATCCCAGCACTCGGGAGGCTGAGGTAGGAGGAGCGTTGTGAGTTCGAGGCCGGCTTGGGCTACAACAGGAGGGCAAGGCCGGCCTGAGCTACACAGTGCGACCCTGCCTCAAGAAACTAGGGCTGGGAGTTTGGCTCAGTGACTTAAGCACCTGTCTGACAGGCGTGAGGTTGTGAGTTCAATCCCCGGTGCCGCCAAAAAAAAAAAAAAGAAAAAGAAATAGGGTCTTGGTAAATTGCCCAAACTGACCTTGAACTTTTGATCCTTCTGTCTCATCCTCCCCAACAGCTGGGATTACAGGGACAGGCCATCCTGCCTTGCTAACCACACTCTTCTCTTATCTTTGATAAGAATGAAGTCTTTCCAGTCCAGTGAGGCAGCCTATACCTATAATCCCAGCATTCTGGGAAGCTGAGGCAGGAGGACTGCAAATTTCAACCCAGCCTGGGTAATTTGAGAATTTGTCTCAAAAAATTAAAAAAGGCTTCCAAATAGGGCTGGCTTAGTGTGGAGGCTTAGGCCCTGGGTTCCATCCCCAGTACTGAAAAGGAAAAGGGCGTAGGAGGGAACAAAGTCTTTCCAGTTTACCTCAAGGTATGGAATATTCTGAACACTGTGTTGCTGTCACATACAGGTACTTACATCAGAGATATTTAAGTATCCAGTGTCCAGTCCAATCCTCAGTGCCTACCCTAGTGCCCTGGCTACACTAAGCATTTTGAGGGTAGTGTTGATGTCTTTTTACTTTGTATTCTCAAAGATGGACATATATTTGACAATCATTAAACACTTGTGACGTGGAAGAGGAAGCCTAGTCCTAAATGTCTCCAGATACTGTAGTAACGATTTTCTTTCAGCCTTCATTTGGTTGCCATTTATTACTTATTTGTTTATTTTTATTTTTGTCGGTACTGGGGATCAAACTCACAGCCTTGTGCCCACCAGGCAGGTGCTTAAGCCACTGAGCCAAACTCCCAGCCCTATTTTTTTTGAGGCAGGGCTGCACTATGTAGTTCAGACTGGCCTGCTCACCTTGTAGCTCAAGCCAGCCTCAGACTCACAACGCTCCTCCTACCTCAGCCTCTCGAGTGCTGGGATTAAAGGTGTGCACCACCATGCCCAGCCGTTTATTATTTATTTATTGAGGCACAATCTTACTATGTAGTCCAGGCTGGCCTTGTACTCACTATGTAGCCCAGGCTGGCCTCAAACTCATGGTACTCCTCCTGCTTCAGCCTCCCAAGTGCAGGGATTACAGGCATTGCATTACCCAGCTTGGTTGCCTTTTGCAAATTAATCTTTCCTCCTAATTTTGAAACCTCTCTTCAGCTTTCATAACTTTCCTAGTTAACAATCTGATGACTAGTAACATTGTATACATTAACTATAGATCAGCTATTCAGGTAGCCAAAACAGCAAGATCAGTTGAGCCAGGTGTTCAAGGTCAGCTTGGGTAATATAGCAAGACCCGTCTCAAAAAAAAAAAAAAAAAAGGTAAAATAAAATAAAATAAAAACTAGCCAGGCATGGTGAGAGGCTAAAGCAGGACGATCACCTTGAGTTCAAGGCCAGCCAGGACTACATAGCAACACCCTGTCTCAAAAAGCCAAAAATAATAATAATAATTGGGCAGGAAGGCCCATGCCTGTAATCCCAGCATTCTAGGAGGCTGAGGTAAGAGGGTCACAAGTGAAAGCCTAGGTTTAGCAACTTAGAAAGGCCCTGTCTCAAACGGGAAAGGAGCTGAGGTTGTGTCTCAGTACAGAAGGCCCAGGGTTCCATTCAAGGGAAAGAAGGTATAAAATACACAGATGAGCTAAGTGTGGTGGGGCGTGCCTGTAATCCCAGCACTCCGGAAGGCTGAGGTAGGAGGATCACTATGAGTTCCATGCCAGCCTGAGCTACAGAAGTGAATTCAAGGCCAGCCTGCATTACAGAGCAAAACCCTGTCTCAAAAATAAAATACACAGAGCTGGGTGTGGTGGTGCACACCTTTAATCCCAGTGCTCAGGAGGCTGAGGTAAGAGGAGCGTTGTGAGTTCGAGGCTGGCTTGGGCTACAATGCGAGTGTAAGGCTGGCCTGAGTTACACAGTGCGACCTTGCCTCAAAAAACCAGGGCCAGGAGTTTGGTTCAGTGATTTAAGCGCCTGACAGGTGCGAGGTTGTGAGTTCAATCCCCGGTACCCCCCAAAAAATAAATAAATAAAATAAAATACACCGGGCCAGGGATTTAGTTCAGTGGCCTAAGCACCTATATGGCCGGCGTGAGGTTGTGAGTTTGATCCCCAGTACCAAAAATAAAAATAAAAATAAAATACACAGATGATTCTCAAATCTTTTTACATCATGAACTTCCTTCTCAGTAAACTTTGAAGTACTGTACAACTGTTAAGCAAAAAATAGACAAGCTGAAATTTCTTTTACCTGTCCTACCTTTTACCTATAGGATAAAGGTTAGCTAAGAAAAAATAAAGAAGCTAGGTGCACATTTGTAATCGAAGGACAGCCATGCATCACCATGCCTCATTTACACACGTGTAATCCCAGCAGGTGGGAGGCTGAGGCAAGAGTTGGGAGGCTAGCCAGGCGTGGTAGCGCACGCCTTTAATCCCAGCACTCGGGCAACTGAGGCAGGAGGATCCTTTTGAGTTCAATACCAGCCTGAGCTACAAAGTGAGTTCAAGGCCAGCCTGAACTGCATAGTGAGGCCTTCTCTCAAAAAAATAGACTGGAGCCGGGAGTGTTGGCACAGGCCTTTAATCCCAGCACTCGGGAGGCTGAGGTAGGAGGAGCGTTGTGAGTTCGAGGCTGGCTTGGGCTACAACGCGAGCACAAGGCCGGCCTGAGCTACACAGTGCGACCCTGCCTCAAAAAACCAGGGCTGGGAGTTTGGCTCAGTGACTTAAGTGCCTTTCTGACAGGCGTGAGGTTGTGAGTTCAATCCCCGGTACCAAAAAAAAAAAAAAAAAGTTGGAGGCTAGCGTCAACTACACAGTGAGACTATGTTTCAACAAAACAAAATACAGTAATCCAAAAAAAGTGAAAAAAACTGCACTTATTTTTGTGAAACCAAGAACTTGTGAGAAATCCAAGACCAGGTACAGTCTTCGTAATTATTATCACGGCCCAGTCTCCAGTCTGGCTTTGTCTTTGTTTCCTTATCTAGAAGCACTACTGATTCATACCAGCTCATAGTGTAACTGGTATTAGAAAGGGATTCAGTCCTGCAGACAGTCAACGGCGCAGGTAGTCTTTTAGGCCCTGAAGGAGGATAAAGGCTGGGGCGTTGGGTGTTGTGTCAGGGTTGGGGCTGAGTGGAAGAAAACAATTCAGTTATTGCTGGAGCTGAACTCTGGCCTAACCTCCTGAAAAATGTTCTCTTCTGAAGAGGGCTGTGAAAAGACGGCCCTGACACCCAGGCAATGGTCTCTAAAGCTTAAAGACCCTTTCCCATATAAAAGCCAGGGTGCCGACACCCTGGCAGCTGAGGCAAGAAGACAGCCGAGCCAGTACAGGCCAGCCTGGGCTACACAGTTAGACTCTTGGTGGGAAAAAAAAAGCAAAGAGGAAGAGAAACTACTGAGAGCCTCTCAAGTTCAGGATCCATCTGTATTTTTGAAAATTAAAGAATGCAAACTCCTGAAACCAGGAGACATAGACTAGCCAGATCCCAAACAGCGAACGCAAAGGCTTTCTTAACATTTAACTCTGACCCCTTGGGATTCCAGTTAGGAACAAACACCATCATAACACTTCCCTTCCCCCAAAACCCCAAACCCCCTCTAGCTCCCCAGGGAGCCTAAGCTCACCGCGACAGCTGGCGTCGCTTCGCGTCATCGTACCCTCCCCGTCACGCGCCCACGCGCTCAGGCCCCGAGGGTGACCCGAGCCTTTGTTTTTTAAGTTCCCCTTTTAACCAAAATTGAGCAGCTTCCCCGTCTCCTTCCTTTCCCTGTGAAGCACCCGAGTCCTCCCCAGAGCCCAGAGTCGAGCGCCGGCGACAGCAGCTTCAGTGTCCCGTTCCCGGCGCAGTGGGGCCCGAAGGTCTCGGCGCCCCGGGCCAGGCCACGACAGCAGGGGGCGCAGCGCCAAGCGCCCGGGGCCAGGCGAGGCCGCCGCTGTAAACAATCCCGGCCGCCACGCGGAGCCCAGAGCAGCAGGGCGGAGCCGCCGCCTCTCGGCCTCCCCGCCCCCGCTTCCGACCCCGGAGGCTGCGGCCGCCCCGACCGCGAGCGCCTCCTCTCGGAGGCCCCGGAGCCGCTGAGGCCTGAGCAGGCGGAGCCGGCTTCTCCGCCGAGCTCTCGCTGCTCCGGGGGAGGAAAGCTCCGGTGGCCGCACGACCTGGGGCAGTGGCTGAGGACAAAGGTGGGAGAGGCCCAAGCTCCGCAGGCTTCGTGCCTCCCCCTGAGGCTTCCTCAGGGGCGACCCACGCCTACGCTGGTCATCAGTGCAGCCAGACAATGGTCTCCGGCTGTCTTCCAAGAACAATGGCTTCTCCAGCCCTCGCAAGACCTTATAATATAATAAGGCTGTATCACCCCCTTTTATTTATTTATTTTAATTTTGTTTTTTTGAGATAGGATCTTGCTATGTAGTCCAAGCTGGCCTCAATCTTCTTGGGGACCCTCCTGCCTCAGCCTCCTTAGTACTGGAATTACAGGTGTACGCCATCACACCCAACTTTGTGTTTTTGTCTTTTTATTTTTTTGTTTTTTTGAGACAGGGTTTCGCTATGCGGTTCAGGCTGGCCTTGGGCTCAGCTTATAGCCCAGGCTGGTCTGGAACTTGCAAACAATTCTCCTGCCTCAGCCTCCCAAATGCTGGAATTACAGGAGTGCGCCACCACGCCTGGCTTGTTTTTCTTTTCTTGAGACAGAGTCTTGCTATGTAGTTCAAACTGGCTTCCAACTCATGGCAATCCCCCCCGCCTCAGCTTTCTGAGTGCTGGGATTAGAGGTATGCACCACCATGCCTGGCACAATTAGGTTTTTGTTTTGTTTTGTTTAATACATGCGTTAAGCACAAGGTTGTGAGTTCAATCCCGGGTGCCGCAAAAAAAAATAATAATAATAATACATGCGTTTTACCCCTGTGCTGAAATAGAACCTATAGCCTCCAAAGTGATATGCAAGTGGTCTGCCAATAGGGGCTGCCATCTCTAGCCCTGGTTGTTTTTGTGCGTTTGCCCTCTTCCCCCAAACTGGGATGTCACTGTTTTACTCTGGTTGACCTCAACATCTGGGTTCAAGTAATAGTCCTGCCTCAGCCTTCCAAGTGGCTGGAATCCCAAAGACATGTGTCACTGTGCCTGGTTTGTCATGTGTTTTTTCTTTTTCTTTTTTTTGCAGCACTGGGGATTGAACCCACAACCTCGTGCCTGCCAGACAGGCACTTAAGTCACTGAGCCAAACTCCTGGCCCTGGTTTTTTGAGGCAGGGTCGCACTATGTAGCTCAGGCCCATTTTGCACTCATGTTGTAGCCCAAGCCGGGCCTCGAACTCACAATGCTCCGCCTACCTCAGCCTCCCCAGTGCTGGGATTAAAGGCGTGTGCCACCAGGCCCGGCTCTTGTCATGTGTTTTTTCAATGACTTTAGAAAGAAATTGAATTACATAGCAGACTACCATTTCACAGGGCTTCTAGCTAGTGTAAAGAAAAATAATAGTGTACCATGGAACAAGCTGAGCCAGGTTATGATAAAGTTATGAAGGTGGACTGTGACAGATTGAAGCCAGGGAAGGAGAGTTTCTCAATGAGGAGCTAATCTAATGGTCTTCAAAGTTCCTTCCAGCACTTCTGTGTACTAGTATTGACCTCAGGTCTTTTATACACTAAGCTACACTCCTGCCCCCTTTTATAATTCTTTATGTTAAAAGAGGGTCTAAGTCAGTAAATTGTCCAGCCTCAGGGCAAATTTGCCACTCTGCTGCCTCAGCCTCCCAGTATTGGAATGATAGGCCTATGCCACCATGACCTGTTCAGGGCTGACAGTTAAATTTTGGTTTTGCTTTTTGTTTTTTTGTTTTGTTTTGTTTTGTTTTTGGTACCAGGGATTGAACTCACAACCTCACGTCTGCCATGCAGACGCTTATGCCACTCAGCTAAATCTATTTTTTTGAGACAGGGTCTCACTTTGCAGTTCAGGCTGGCCTTGAACTCACTTTGTAGCCCAGGCTGGTTTCGAACTCACAGTGATCCTCCTGCCTCAGCCTCCCAAGTGCTGGGATTAGAGGCATGTACCACCACACCCAGTTTATGTGCCAATTTAAATGAGTTATTAAAAATATTTTAAACTGAGTGTGGTGGCTGTAATCTCAGTACTTGAGAGGCTGAGGCAGTAGGATCACCAAGAGTTTGAGCTAGTCTGAACTATGTAGTGAGTTCATGGCCAGCATATATATATATATATTGAGATCCTATCTCAAAAAACTAAAGAGACTAATTAATGGGTAATAATTAAAATGCCCACTGACTCTTTTTATTTTATTTTATTATTTTTTTTTTTGCGGCACTGGGGATTGAACTCACAACCTAGTACCTGCCAGACAGGTGCTTAAGCCACTGAGCCAAACTCCCGGCCTGAGTTTTTTGAGGCAGGGTCACACTCTGTAGCTCAGGCCGGCCTTTGTGCTCGTGTTGTAGCCCAAGCAGGCTTCAAACTCACAATGCTCCTCCTACCTCAGCCTCGCGAGTGCTGGGATTAAAGGCGTGCGCCACCACGCCTGGCTGTCAGCACTGGCTCATTTTTCATCCCGGGTCTGAAGCCTTTCCTTTCTGCAGCCCCTTCTCAGCTGACTTCTCTTTTACCCACTGCCCTGTCTGCCAAAAACATGCCACCTCTTCCTGCCCATCTCAGGGACTGAAGGTTTGTAAGGAGAGAGGGAGAAGTCGGAGACCTCTCCTGTGGCAGGAGTCTTTGGAGACTATTTCTGGATAGTAGTAATAGAACTGGGATGAGACCCTTCCCCAAATTCCGGCTGTCAGCCGTGCCCAACCCAGAGAATGAAAGGATTCAGGGAAAACAGCAGTTTCCCTGGGGCAGCTTCTGTCTCTGGGGTGGGCTGAAGAACTTGTATCTTTCAACCTTGGTGACTGTCTCTCCTCAACACTCTCCCCAAACTTAACGAAAGCCACCTTGCCCTGTGCACAGGGGCTCTTTTTATTTTTTTGGTTATAACAGTTTTAATCAGTTCTTCCTGTTACAGGCCATTGGGGCCAGATGTGGGGGCACACGCCTATAATTCCAGCGCTTTGAAGGCTGAGATGGGAAGATGGTTGAGAGTTCGAGGCCAGCTTGGGCTATATAGTGAGAGCTTGTCTCAAAACAACAAAACAAAGCCCTCACCTTTCTGGACTAGAGGTGTACTAAACGGTAGAGCACTTGCCCAGTATGCGCACAGCCCATCCAAAACCACAGAAACAAAAGACAAACCAGGAAAAAAACACTTATTTTTCTAATTTTAGATCAAGTTTCACCTTTGCATTCCTTTCCAGAAACATCCTTCTCTCTGTTCCCAGTTACACTGAGACCAAAATTATGAAATTGGGAAAGGGATGGCTTCCCTGAATTTTCTCTTTTGTTTTCTTTTCCTTTCTCTTCCTCCCTCCCTCCCTCCCCCTCTTTTTTTCTTTTTTTCAGTACTAGGGGTTGAACCCAGGCCCTCGGCACTGAGTTATATTCCCTACGCCCTTTTCTTTTCAATTTTGAGACCAAGTGTTGCTACATTGCCCAGACTGAGCTAGAACTTTCATCATTCTCCTTCAGTTTCCCAAAGTACTGGGATTATAGGTGTGCCACCACACCCAGCTCCCGCTATGCCCAGCTCCCAGCTCTTTTTTTTTTTTTTTTTTTTCAGCACAAGGGATTGAACTCACAACCTCGCGCCTGCCTGACAGGCGTGTAAGCCGCTAGGCCAAACTCCCGGCCCTGGTTTTTTGAGGCAGGGTCACACTATGTAGCTCAGGCTGGCCTTGCACTCACGTTGTAGCCCAAGCCGGCCTCAAACTCACAATGCTCCTCCTACCTCAGCCTCCCGAGTGCTGGGATTAAAGGCATGCGCCACCATGCCCAGCTCCTTTCCAGCTCTTTTTAATTTTGACATAGTATCTCACTAATTGCCCAGGTCAGACAACAGGGTCATTGTCTTCTTCCTCTTCTCTGTGTCTGTCTTCTTCTTCTTCCTCTTCCTCTTCTTCTTCCCCTTCTTCCTCTTCTTCTTTTTCTTCTTCCTCTTCCTCCTCTTCTTCCCCTTCTTCCTCTTCTTCTTCTTTTTCTTCATCTTCCTCTTCCTCTTCTTTCTCTTCTTCATCATAGTTGTCTTCTTCTTCCTCTTCTTGTTCCTCTTCCTCTTCTTCTTCCTCTTCTTCCTCTTCCTCTTCTTCTTCCTCTTCTTCCTCTTCTTCTTCTTCCTCTTCCTCTCTTCTTCCTCCTCTTCTTCCTCCTCTTCTTCTTCTTCTTCTTCCTCTTCCTCTTCTTCCTCTTCTTCTTCTTCCTCTTTCTCTTCTTCCTCTTTGTCTTCCTTCTCCTCCTCCTCCTCTTTCTTCTTCAACAGGGTCTTGCTCTGTAGTTCAGGTTGGTTTCGAACTCACTATGTAGCCCAGGTTGGCCCCGAATTTACAGTGATCCTCCTGCCTCAGCCTCCCAAGTGCTGAGGCTACAGACAGGAGCCACAATGCCCAGCTAACAGATTTTTAAATTATTATCAATCTTATGATTGAGTGGGGGAGCAGTACCACAAATTGAACCTAGGGCGTTTGCATTGAGCTACATACTTTGTCCTTTTTGATTTTCATTTTTTTATTTTGAGACTGGGTCTCACTAAATTTAAATTGCTAAGTTAACCTGGCTGGGATCAAACTTGGAATCTTCTTGCTTCAGCCTCTCAGAGGACTGGGATTTCAAGCATGCAGCACCAAGCCTGGCATAGTTCCTGACTTACTGAGATTTACAAAGATGAGCATCTATTAAAGAAAAAAAAGATGAGCATCTATGTAAGATATGTTAGACCAGACATAGCAGTACGTGCCTGTAATCTCAACACTCTTGGAGGCTGAGGCAGGAGGTCATGAATTTGAGCCCAGTTGGATGATTTAGTTCTTCAGGGCCATCTTGTTTCAAAATAAAAATAAAAATAAAAAAGGGGCTGGGTATGGTGGTGCACACCTGTAATCCCTGCACTCCAGAGGCTGAGACAGAAGGATTGCTCTGAGTTCTGGGTCACCCTGGGCTACGTAGTGAACCTAAATTCAGCTTGAACTACATAGGAAGACCCTGTCTCAACCCCACACTCCAACAAATAAATAAAAATTAATAAGGAATGGAGGGAAGGTAGAAAGGGGAAGGGGACATAAAAGAATTAAACTGTTATGTACATGTAGCACTTCCCCTGAGAAGTATAATCATTATGTACTGCAAACAGGTACTAATAAGAATAAAATTTTTAAAAATAATAAAATTAAAAATCTTTAAATTTTAAAATTTTTTTTATAAATTTAAAAATTAAAAAGGGGGGAGGGCTAGAGGAGAAAAGGAGGTTGCAAATATAGTGTGAAAGCCCTAGGTTCAATCTCTAGCATTGAGGCCAAAAAGAAAAGATGTGTTGTCCATTTGTGTTTAATCTGTGAATTATCTTTCATGTCTTTTGTCCATTTGTCTATTGAACTACATGACTAAAAGAAGCTCTTTACAGATATTAGATATTAATTCTTTATTTAAATCATGGCAATTAGCCAGGCATGGTGGCGCACGCTTTTAATCCCAGCACTCGGGAAGCTGAGGTAGTTGGAGTGTTGTGAGTTTGAGGCCGGCTTGAACTACAACATGAGTGCAGGGCCAGCCTGAACTACATAGTGCAATCCCGTCTTACAAAAGTGGGGTCTGGAGTTTGGCTCAGTGGCTTACGCGCCTGCCTGGTAGGTGCAAGGTTGTGAGTTCTATCCCCAGTGCCTAAAAAAATAAATTATGGCAATTGTTTTCTCCCTGGCAATTGTCTCCTTAGTTTTGGACACTTAAAAAGTCAAGGACTGTAAGCCGGGCGTGGTGGCACATGCCTTTAATCCCAGCACTTGGGAGGCTGAGGTAGGAGGAGCGTTGTGAGTTTGAGGCCAGTCTGGGCTACAAAGCGAGTGCAAGGCTGGCCTGAGCTACATAGTACAACCCTCCCTCAAAAAAAAACTAGGGTTGGGAGTTTGGCTCAGTGGCTTAAGTGCCTGCCTGGCAGGTGCAAGGTTGTGAGTTCGATCCCAGGTACCGGGGAAAAAAAAAAAAAAAAAGAGGCAAGGACTGAGGTTATAACTCAGCAGCACAGGTACCTGCCTGGCAACTGCAAGGTTGTGAGTTGGATCCCTACTAACAAAAATAAAATATAAATAAAAAAAATTTAAAAGCCAGGCGTGGTGGTGCACGCCTTTAATCCCAGCACTCGGGAGGCTGAGGTAGGCGGAGCGTTGTGAGTTTGAGGCCGGCCTGGGCTACAACGCGAGCGTAAGGCCGGCCTGAGCTACACAGTGCGACCCTGCCTCAAAAAACCAGGGCCGGGAGTTTGGCTCAGCAGCTTACACACCTGTCAGGCAGGCGCAAGGTTGTGAGCTCGATCCCTGGTGCCACAAAAAAAAAAAAAAAAAAAAAAAAAAAAAAAAAAAAAAAAAAAAGAAAGAAAGAAGAGGGAAGGAAGAAAAGAGGAGAAGGAAAGAGAGAAAGACAAAACATCAATTTTAGGAGGCTAGCTCAGTGGTAGAGTGCTTGCCTAGCATGGACAAGGCCCCCTCCTCCTGGCACTGGAAGAAGGAGAAGTAACCCTACTGAAGTATAATTTATGTAATTCACTCAAAAAAAAAAAAAAAGTACTGGGGCTGTAGCTGATAAATCAATTACCTAGCATGTACAAAGGTTTGTATTTAATCCGCAGCACTTTGAAATACACAAAAAATAAAACCAAAAAATACTAATTTCTCTCTCTCTCTTTTTTTAGGGTCTTACTACATAGTTCAGGCTGGTCTTGGACCCATTAAGTAGCCCAATCTGGCCTGGCTCTCACTATGATCCTCCTGTCTGAGCCTCCCAAGTACTGGGGTTACAAGCACACACCACCACATCAGGCTTTACAATTTGTTTTTATAAATCAAGTTCATTCATCTTCTTTCCTTTTATATCTTTTTTTAAAAATCCATTTTAGTCAAGGATAAAAGGAAAGAAAAAAGAAAAAGAAGAAGAAAAAAACTGCAACAAAATTTCAAAACGCATCAATTAGAGGGCAACAATGATACATACATCCCCCCCCCCCACTGGGGATTGAACTCATGACCTCACACCAGGCAAGTGCTTGAGCCACTGAGCTAAATTTCCTTTTTTTTTTTTTTTTTTTTTTGAGACAGGGTCTTGCAATGCAGTTCAGGCTGGCCTTGAGCTCACTTTGTAGCCCAACCTGGTCTTAAATTTACAAACCATTTTGTGGCTTCAGCCTCCTAAGTGCTGGAATTACCGGAGTGTACATTTCCTTTTGTATCTTGAGTTGCATCTTTTTGTTTTTGTTGTTGTTGAGTTGGGCTTTATTTATCATCATATCCCCACCACGTGGAACTGTGATGGGCACAAAACAGCACTCCAGTGAGTACTTAATAACTCCACAAACGTGAGAGTCCCACTGCTGCTCTGATTACAACACCCTTCAGACAAAGTCCCCCAATTTACCTTGGTCATCCAGTTTTCATCAAGTGTGATCCCTATCTCCTCCTTACTCTCCCCCATATATGTTTTTAGTTCTTCTTCCAAATGTGCTGTGTTTTTTGTTTTTATTTATTCATTACTGGGAGTTGAACCTATTACTGGGTTGGAACTCAAAGGCTGGTCTCAAATTTGCAGTGATCCTCCTGCCTCAGCCTTCTGAGTGCTGGGATTATAGGCATGCATCACCATGCCCAGCCTTCCATTCGAAAAAGATCGCCCTACTTCCTATTTACTTATCTTCTATTTTGTGCCCCCAAACTGGTGGTTAATTTAACACCAGCTGAATTAAATCAGCATGGCATTGCATGTAGATGACCCTCCTGAGGAAAGCTGCCAGCACAAAAAGACCTGTGGAGAGGAAGCGTGGGCCTTGTGGGTTGTCTTAAGTGTTGTTACTGTTTGGAGCTATTGGCTATCCTGGAGGAGCTTGTGGCGCTTGTTTCTTGATGTGGACTCAGCCATTATGATTGGAGGAGCTCAGGACCTTGTTGCTGAGAGTGGCTGTGGTTCACTTTGGGGGAGCTCTGGTCCTTACACTGAGCAGTGCTTCCTGGCTCCGGAGGGGAAGATGTGTGCTGTTTAATCTCCAGGAGAAGTTTGTCACACTGGCTTCCTGATATGAACTAGGCTGTTCTCATAGTCAGAGGAGCTTGGGATCTCATTGTCTTTTTTTTTTTTTTTGGCAGCACCAGGGACTGAACTCACAACCTCACGCCTGCCAGACAGGCGCTTAAGCCACTGAGCTAAACTCCCGCCCTAGTTTTTTGAGGCAGGGTCACACTATGTAGCTCAGGCTGGCCTTGTGCTCGCTCGTGTTGTAGCCCAAGCCAGCCTTGCACTCACAATGCTCTGCCTACCTCAGCCTCCCAAGTGCTGGCATGCTGGGATTAAAGGCGTGCACCACACGCCTGGCTCTGGGATTTCATTGTCACTGAGGATGACTGTGGTACTTTTCAGGGGAGCCCTGAGGATGGCTGTGGTACTTTCCAGGGGAGCCCTGGGCCTTGTTTTTTTTTTTTTTTTTTTTTTTTGCAGCACCGGGGATCAAACTCACAGCCTCATGCCTGCCAGACAGGCGCTTAAACCACTGAGCCAAACTCCTGGCCCTAGTTTTTTGAGGCAGGGTCGCACTATGTAGCTCAGGCCAGCCTTGCACTTGCAATGTAGCCTAAGCGGGCCTCGAACTCACAATGCTCCTCCTACCTCAGCCTCCCGAGTGCTGGGATTAAAGGCACATGCCACCACACCCTGCTTCAGCTGGATTTTCTAGGTCTTTAGTGTTGTGGACAGATATTCTGCACTTTCTTGTATTTAACTCTGGGTGACCATCATAAAATAATGCTATAAATTCTGCGTTCTGTATATAATTGTTCTTGCAACCCCTGACTACAACTATATATATATATTATATATTATATAGTATATATAACATATATATTATATAAGAGAAATCATGCGATATTTAAGCTTGTGTGTCTGATTTATTTCACTTAACATTAGGTTCTCAAGGTGCATCCATTTGCCTACGAATGCCTCCAGTTTGTCTTGGTGGAAGAGTGGTACTCCGTTGTGTATATTCATTCTCTGTCTCTGTCTCTCTGGAGGAGAAGGGGCTCTGTCTCTCTGGAGGAGAAGGGGCTTTGAGACAGGGTTTCCCTATGTAGTTTAGGCTAGCCTTGAACTCACTATGTAGCCTTAGCTGGCCTTGAACTCCCCACGATCCCGCTACCTCAGCCTCTCCAGTGCTGGGATTACAACTGTGTGCCGCCATGCCCGGTTTGGATTACATTCTCTCTCTCTCTCTCTCTCTTTTATTTTCGCGGCACCGGGGATTGAACTCACAGCCTCACACCTGCCAGACAGGCGCTTAAGCTGCTGAGTCAAACTCCCGGCCCTGGTTTTTTTGAAGCAGGGTTTCGCTATGAGCTCAGGCTGGCCTTGCGCTAGCGTTGTAGCCCAGGCCGGCCTCGAACTCACAACGATCCACCTACCTCAGCCTCCCGAGTGGTGGGATTAAAGGCGTGCGCCACAACGCCCGGCTTTTCACTGTCCTTTTGAGCTGCTGTATTCTACACTTCTAGCATATCCATGGGCCACAATAGACACAGGGAATGTCTTTAAAAGGCAGAAGGTAGACAAGCACATTGGGCCGGAATAGATGGGCACTGCTGAATTCTGGCCTAGGAATCAGGGCATCTTTGGACCTTTGACAAGTGCTTCCCCTTTCCTGAGCCAAGATTGTGGGAGCGTTAGAGTCAGTAACATAACCCCGAGTCTTTTTTCCCATCCCATCCGTTGCCTTCACGCCAACATCGCTGCCGCTGCTATCTGCAAAGGCGCCAACGCTGCGGGAAAATCCGGAGCCTCAGGGAGAACATAGGTGGAGTCCCCGAGCAGCTCACTGCTGCCACCTGCTGCTTCTGAGCAGCATGGCTCATTCTTCTTTCTCCAGGGGAGGGACTGGAGGATGATGTGTTGTGGACAAGGGTGGGAACTTTTTTGCAGGTTTTTTCCATCCCCTCCGGACTCTCTTTTTATCCTTAGCTTGCCTTGGTGTTTCTGCTATCCCATTTCCCTGAGCAGAGACACGGAGTTAAGTCCCTTAAAAGACCTGATCTCAGCCGGGGATATAGCTCAATGAGGCAGCGCTTGCCAGGCAAGCGCGAGGTCATGAGTTTGATTCTTGATCGCCCCCACCTTCAAAAAGACCTCATGTCTCAAAAGGTTGCGGTGCACCCTTCTACCATGAGGGCTTCAGAACGGAAAGAAAACTAAAAGTGAAATAAATCTAAATAAGGATGAATCACAAAAATCTGTTTTGTCCTGCATGACTTTTTTTTTGGTACTGAGAATTGAACTCACGACCTCGCGCTTGCCAGTCAGGCACTATGCTGCTGAGCTGTATCCCCGGCTTCATAACTATTTTAATGATTTAATTGTGAAAAATATTAAATATCAAACTATTTGTTAAAAATTTTCTGTTGTCTGTTGTATTTAGCATCCTGGCCTTGGCGTCCTCTATTCTGAGCTCCTGCTGCTGGGTACCACTGAGTAGCACAATGGGGACCCCCACTTTGGAAAAAGTCTTCCTGACATAAACCTACACTTCCCCGCTTAACTGCTGGGCTGTTGTGATTTATAACTTGGTCCTGCCTGGGATCCCACACTACCTAGGAATTAATAGGAGATAATAAGGTTTGGTTTTTGTTTTCTACCTGAGATGAGGGGCTGGATGGCTTGTTGGGTTAGGAGCACATTTTTACCTTGTCACAGACTTGCCAAGTGCCAGCACCTATGCACCTACCTCTCTGTGCCTTTAGTTTTTTTCTTTCTTTCTTTTTTTGGTACCGGGGATTGAACTCACGACCTCTTGCTTGCCAGGCAGGCACTTTTGCCACTGAGCTAAATTCCCAGCCCCTTTAGTTTTTTTCTTTCCAAATCAGAACACTGCCCCCCTCCAAGAAAACTTATTTGGGCTCCAAGGAAGGGTCCTAACACAGTACTCCCTACCATTTGTTGAATATAGTTTCTCCTAGTGTTTTTTTTTTGTGTGTGTGTGTGGCACCGGGGATCAAACTCACCACCTCGCGCCTGCCAGACAGGCACTTAAGCCACTGAGTCAAACTCCTGGCCTAGTTTTTTGAGGCAGGGTCACACTATGTAGCTTAGGCCAGCCTTGCACTCACGTTGTAACCCAAGCTGGTCTTGAACTCACAACACTCCTTCTACCTCAGCCTCCTGAGTGCTGGAATTAAAGGCGTGCGCCACCACGCCCGGCTTCCTAGTGGGTTTTGGGGGGTTTTTTTGGTATCAGGGATTGAACTCACAACCTCACGCCTGTCAGGCAGGTGCTTAGGCCACTGAGCTAAATCCATGTTCCTATTTTTTGAGAAAGGGTCTCACTATGCAGTTCAGGCCGACCTTCAACTCACTTTGTAGCCCAGGCTGGTCTTGAACTCATAATGATTCTCATGCCTCAGCCTCCCCAGTGCTGGGATTACAGGTATGCACCACCACACTCTGCTCCTAGTGGGTTTATTAAGAACAGACATCAAGCCGGGCGTGGTGGCACACGCCTTTCATCCCAGCACTCGGGAGGCTGAGGTAGGAGGAGCATTGTGAGTTCGAGGCCGGCTTGGGCTATAACGCAAGCACAAGACCGGCCTGAGCTACATAATGCGACCCTGCCTCAAAAAACCAGGGCTGGGAGTTTGGCTCAGTGACTTAAGCGCCTGTCTGACAGGCATGAGGTTGTGAGTTCCATCCCTAGTGCCGCAACAAAAGAAAAAAAAAGAAAAAAAGAACAGACATCAACCTATGGTGACACACCTACAATCCCAGCACTTGGGAGGCTGAGATAGGAAGTTTGATGTTTGAGCCCAACCCCAACAATTTAGTGATTTAGCAAGAATTTATGGGGCATGGTGGTGTATGCCTGTAATCCTTGCACTCAGGAGGCTGACCCAGGAGGACTGCCACGAGTTTGAGGCCAGCCTTGGCTACATAGTGAGTTCAAGGACAGTCTTTTTTTTTTTTTTTTCCTGCGGCACTGGGGATCAAACTCATGACCTCATGTCTGCCAGACAGGTGTTTAAGCCACTGAACCAAACTCCCAGCCCTAGTTTTTTGAGGCAGGGTCGCACTATGTAGCTCAGGTTGGCCTTGTGCTCATGTTGTAGCCCAAGCCGGCCTCGAACTCACAACGCTCCATCTACCTCAGCCTCCCGAGTGCTGGGATTAAAGGCGTGCGCCACCACACCCAGCTTCAAGGACAGTCTTAAATACATATTGAGACCCTGTCTAAAAAAGTCAAAAAGAATTATCTTATTCTAGCATTCCTGAGATAAATCAGAAAAAGAATGTTAGAGATCACTGAGGACAGTGGTTCTCAAGTGTTCAAGTGTCACCAAATTCTTCATTTTTAAATAAAGAAATGAAGGCATTGAGGGTAGGCACAGTGGCACACACCTGTAATCCCAGAATTTGGGAGGCTGAGGGAGGAGGATAGACACAAGCCAGCCTGAACTACACAGTAAGTTCAAGGCCAGCCTGAACTGCATAGAGAGACCCTGTTTCAAAGAGAATGAAAGCAAAACAAAACACCCAAAACAAAACAAAAAGAAATGGAGGCATAGAGAAACGAAGAGTCACCTATGCTTTAAATATGGCCTCTGGTGTTTTCATGTGTCTCTTCTCTACCCAGAATAAAGAGCAAGGACTGGGGGTTGTGTGTGTCATTTGTTCTCTACCATTTCACCCATGGAGCTACTCCATGAATGCTATTGACTACTAAATTGAGTACTAAGCTTTTCTACTGCAACTAGAGCAAAAAAGTTACTGACTAAAAGGAAGGCAAAAGATGACTGTTATGCCAGCTAATGGACTTCTGGATAGTTGGAGAGATAAACCATTAACTAGGTAAGTAAAGACATCATAGGGGAGCTGGGCGTGGTGGCACACGCCTTTAATCCCAGCACTCAGAGGCTGAGGTAGATGGAGCGTTGTGAGTTCAAGGCTGGCTTGGGCTACAACACGAGCACAAGGCAGGCCTGAGCTACATAGTGCAACCCTGCCTCAAAAAACCAGGGCTGGGAGTTTGGCTCAGTGGCTCATGCGCCTGTCAGGCAGGGCCAAGGTTGTGAGTTCAATCCCCGGTGCCGCAAAAAAAAAAAAAGAAAAAAAGACATCATAGGGGGTCACCCAGGTGAACTTAAGAAGAGCTGCAAGGGGCTGGGAGTTTGGCTCAATGGCTTAAGCACCTGTCTGACAGGTGGGAAGTTGTGAGTTCAATCCCTGGTGCCGAAGAAGAGCTGCAAGGCTGAGGAGAGAACTCAATGACTTTCATGCAGCTCAATAAGCTTTGGTTCTTCTTACAATTTTTTTTTTTTTTTTTTTTTTTTGGCACTGGGGATCAAACTCACAACCTCGAGCCTGCCGGACAGGCACTTAAGCCACTGAGCCAAACTCCCAGCCCTAGTTTTTTGAGGCAGGGTCGCACTGTGTAGCTCAGGCTGGCCTTGCGCTCGCGTTGTAGCCCAAGCTGGCCTCGAACCCACAATGCTCTGCCTACCTCAGCCTCCCGAGTGCTGGGATTAAAGGCCTGCGCCACTATGCCCAGCTGTCTTCTTATAATTTTTATATACCCTCCCATCCCTCTAAGGTGACCTTGAACCCTAGATTTTTGGAACTCTGAAACTTTCCAAATTCAAATGCTTCCTCTAAACCAATGAAACGTTCCAGAAAAGAGAAGACTGTGTTCCTACACCCGTGGCTTTTACGTAGCTCTGCCCCATGCTGCATCCACGCACAAATCTTCCCGGCAAAGACAAACGTGGGGAGCAGAAATGAGTCACCTTTCCTGGAGAGGTGGGGAGCAGAAAAGAGTAAGAGTGAAACACGAGCTGAACTGGGGACACAACCCTTACTCTCTTCTCTATCACCAGGGCTTCCACAGAAGAGGTATGGTAAACTACGGCGAGGAGTGGACTGTCACCAGCGAGGCCACATGTACCTGGCCCTGACTCCCTGCCTATCCCCAAGAATTAGTTTCATGTTCATCTGCATCTTCCAGGTTCCCAAAATTCCCTGCAGCTACACAGTCTCGTCCTCTATGTTCACTGGCCGTCATGAGTGAACCTAGTGAATACCATAGACTTTTCTAAGAATCTGGAAGTAACCAGAAAGTGCTCTTCACCCAGGAGAAGTGGCCCAGACTTCCTCAACTCTGCTTCCCAGATCCTGCAGAGAGGAGTCGGATCTGACCCAGAAGAGGAAGGCTGTGTTGGGCCACATCACGTATCACAGTCCCCTGTTAACTAAGGCTTCTCTGCTGTCCTACTGTAGTACAGGTATTCTTAATTCCTAAGGTCTCCTTATTTGGCAAGAAAGGGCCAGGGCCTGAGGAGATTTTAGAGGGTCAGAGGTTGAGTGCAGGGAGTGTGATCATCTCTATCTCTGACTGTGCTGACTTTGTATATCTCTAAGATCTAGCCCCTGTGTGCCCATGAATGCCCATGGATCTGTGTGACAGTGGCATGTGGCATGTGGTGTGTGCCTGTGTCAGCCTTTGTGTGGTGGGGGCTCCCAGTGGTGTGCGCATGTATTGGGAGGGGGTGATGGCGAGTGCCTGGTTCTTTCTCTTCCTCCCCCATCCCTGCTCCCATCTGGCCTTGATCAGCCTGTCCCTAGGGAGGGAGCCGCGGTTTCGGATACAGGAAAATGTTCCAGGAAGCGGCCACTGTGCTGAGCCCTGCTTAGGCTCCCCCAGCGGAAATTGTTCCAGGAGGGAGGGGGAAAGGGAGTGTTGAGATAGGATTAAGGGAGGAGAAAGGGTGGCTCTTGGCTACCCTCTCCATGGGATAAAGCTGGTTAAGTTCATGGGAAGCCCAGGTCAGCCAGGAACCTGGATGCTGCTACCTAAATGTAATGTGGAGGAACTAAGAGCCAGAAAGAGAGGGTCCCCTTCCTTCTCTGGCTCTCTTGTTAGTGAAGTTTAATTATCAGGATGTGGGTGGCCCTTGAGGGGCCCTTTTCTGGACCTACTATCTTATACATGAGCTGAGGACCAGGACACCTGGGTCTTGTCTGAAAGTGGTGTGGTCTGGGAGGGCAAAGGAGTCAGCCCCCTCTTCTCCCCACTGAGGGGGCTTTGAAGCTTGGATCCAGGACCGGGAGGGCTGCCTAATTGGTATAATGGAGGTTAATGGGGCGCCTGGAGGGGGTGGCCACGCTCCTAGATCAAAGCGGCCAGCTCTTCCCGACCACCACAGCTGGAGGTCACAGCTGGAGGGGGAGGGGCAGGGCTCAGGGCCAGCCAGCAGGGGGTGCTCTGGGCCCGGAATGCTGGTCCTCTAGCGTCTCTGACCCCTTGGTTTGGAGCTGCTCTTGCCCTAGAGAGTGATCCTGGGGGACGTGGGCATAAAGGACGGGGAGCCCTAAGATCTACACTCCTCTTCGGGGTGATGAGGAAGAGACTGAGCATGAGAAGCTGGCAGCCCGGTGTCAAAAGGGTGTCAACACCTTCGGGACCTCAAATTCTGCAGGGTCCAAAGGCGGAAGTCTTAGCAGAACAGACTCGGGCATGCCAGGGCTGGGGAAGCAGTTTTCCGTCGGGCTCGGGCCGCGGGGGGCGCTGGTCAGGGCGGAGGGAAAGGGGCACCGAGCTCCCCTGCCGCCGCCCCCACCCAGCCTGGCGCTCCTTCTCGGGCTCTAATCGGCGCGGCGGCCGCAGCGGGCAGAGTCAGCGCCGCCAGTCTCCGGGACGCGACTCCCAGCAATTGTGGTCGGGACCGCAGATATGCAGCTGCCTCCTGCCTGGGCGCCTGGCCCAGCCGGCCCCGCCCGCGCCCCGCCTCGCCCCGGCCGGCCCGCCCCTCGGCCTGCCCGCTCGGGAACAGTGAGGCACTCGCGGGAGCTTGGGGTCCCGGGTGGCCCCGAGCCCAGCTTAGGGGCCTCAGGACCCGCCCGTCTGAGGGCATCTATCTCCACAGAGGCTGTCGCTGGAGCTGAGACCCTCGACCTTGCCTTTGCTTTAATGGTGCTCCCTGTCTCAAACCTCTAAGTCAAGCGGCGTTTGAAATCCAGACCCAGAGGGTCGTGCGAGGGTGTGTGGGGAGGAGGGGGTAACGGTGGTGGACGCGTCCCAGGGACGCTCATTAAGCCAGGTAGTAGAAAAAGCAAGGCTAGAGAGGGGGAACCAGGCAGTCTCCAAACAGAACTTTCTTTGGGGCAATTCCTTCCATGGGAGAAGAGGAAGGGACACGAGTGGGTGACAAAAGGGAAGACAAATGATTCTGAGGGGTTAGGACAGAGTGCAGGGGGTCCTCAGATCCTGCACTACCCTTCACCCTGTGTCCAGACCCAGCAGCTGTCCAGGGCAGTCCCAGGACTGAATAGGGACCCCAAAAATGCCTCTAGGCCTGTTCACTCCTCACATCTAATCGGGTACCAGGTCCTGTTTACTCCAGCTCCTAAACATCAAGCTTCAGTTACTGCTCACCTTTTCTGCCTGCAGGCGCATCTTGCCTCTTCCCTGAACTGCTTCAACAGATTGGTCTCCTTGCCAGTGATTTTGTCCTTCATACTACAAAGACACCAACAGGCACTGTTTATGGAGCAACTCATACCTGGCTGACACTGTTAAAAGCCTACGTGTACAGGGTTGGGATGTAGCTCAGTCGTATAAGAGTCTCCTAGCATGCACAAGGCACTGGGTTCAATCCCCAGCACTAGGGGAAAAAAGTCCAAAACCAGGTGTAGTGGTGCATGCCTGTGAAACCAGCACTATGGGAGACTGAAGCAGGAGGATGCCAAGTTCAAGCTCAGCCATGACAAATTAATGAGATTCTGCCTCAAAATAAAGAATAAAAAGAACTGGATGTAGTTCAGTACAAAAGCCCCTGGGTTCAATTCCCAGCACCAGAAAAAGAAAAAGAAAGAAAGAAATTTACTTTTGTGTGTGTGTGTGTGGCACTGGGGATCCAACTCACAGCCTCACGCCTGCCAGACAGGCACTTAAGCCACTGAGCCAAATTCCCAGCCCTAGTTTGTTGAGGCAGGGTTGCACTATGTAGCTCAGGCCGGCCTTACGCTTGCGTTGTAGCCCAAGCAGGCTTCAAACTCACAACACTTCACCTACCTCAGCCTCCGGAGTGCTGGGATTAAAGGTGTGCACCACCACACCTGGCTGAAATTTGCATTTTTAAAAAATAGTACGTGGAGCCCATGGTGCACGCCTTTAATCCCAGCATTCTGGAGGCTGAAGCAGGAGGATTTTTGTGAGTTCGAGACCAGCCTGAGCTACAAAGTGAGTTCAAGGCCAGCCTGAACTGCATAGTGAGACCCTGTCTCAAAAAACTAGGGCTGGGGATTTAGCTCAGTGGCTTAAGCACCTGCCTGGCAGGCACAAGGTTGTGAGTTCGATCCCCAGTACTAAAAAATAAAATAAAATAGTATGTGGAATCAAACCCAGAGCCTGGCACACATCAGGTTCTCTATCTCTGAGGTACATCCTCAATCTTTATTTCTTACCTTTGTAACAGTCCTAGGGGGTTGCCATGTTGTTTCCTTTTTCCTCAAGCAAAGGAATCTTAGGCATCAAAGGTGAAATAACCTGCCCAAGCTTGCACCATAGTAAAGGATTGATTTACCCAGAACTGCCTGGCTCTGAGCCCTTACAGTGGTTCGTTCTCATCTCTGCAGCCACGGTCATCTTTCTAATACACAAATGTTCCCTTGTTTTCCTCTTAGGATCAAATTCAGGCCCCTAGCATGGCTAATGAAACTTTCTCCATAGCCTCCACTGTCTATGGTCCAGTCACACTATTGGCGCCTCAAAGGTGTTGCCAATCCTTCATGCTCTGGACATTGTATATTCTTCCCCTTATAGGTTATCACTCATTTTGTTCTGTGTTTTTGTTGTTGTTGTTGTTTTGAGACAGGGTCTCACTATGAAGTTCGGGCTGGCCTTGAACTGGCTTCATAGCCCAGGCTGGTCTCGAACTTGCAACAACCCTCCCGTCTCAGCCTCCCAGGTGCTGGGATTACAGGCATGTGCCACCACGCCTGGCTGTTCTGTGTTTTTTTTTTTTTTTCTTTTTTTTTGCGGCACCGGGGATCGAGCTCACAACCTGGCGCCTGCCTGACAGGCGCGTAAGCCGCTGAGCCAACCTCCCGGCCCTGGTTTTTTGAGGCAGGGTCGCACTGTGTAGCTCAGGCCGGCCTTGTGCTTGCGTTGTGTTCTGTGTTTTTGAGATAGGGTCTCTCTATGTAGTTCAGGCTGGCCTTGAACTCACTGTGCAGCCCAGGCTGGCCTGACCTTGCTGTGATCCTCCTGAGTCAGCCTCCTGAGTGCTGGGATTACAGGTATGCCCCACCATGCTAGGCTAGGGATTAATCTTTTAGCTTCTTTATGTAGTCACCCTTTCTTCCAGAAAGCCTGTCTTGATTCCACCCCAAGACTGGTTTAGATTCACTGTGTCTCCCTTAAAATCCTGTATTTACTGAATCGAGCAAGATAAGGTGGAAGGATCACAAGTTTGAGTCTCACCTGGGTAACTTGGCAAAACCCTGTCTCAAAAAAAAAAAAAAAAAAAAAAAAAGCCGGGCGTGGTGGCACAAGCCTTTAATCCCAGCACTCGGGAGGCAGAGGTAGGCGGAGCGTTGTGAGTTCAAGGCCAGCTTGGGCTACAACAGGAGCGCAAGGCAGGCCTGAGCTACATAGTGCAACCCTGCCTCAAAAAAACCAGGGCCACCAGCCGGGCGTGGTGGCGCACGCCTTTAATCCCAGCACTCGGGAGGCTGAGGTAGGCGGAGCGTTGTGAGTTCGAGGCCGGCTTGGGCTACAACGCGAGCGCAAGGCCGGCCTGAGCTACATAGTGCGACCCTGCCTCAAAAAACCAGGGCCGGGAGTTTGGCTCAGTGCCTTAAGCGCCTGCCCTGGCAAGCGCGAGGT
>RJWM01030517.1:0-23327 GCA_004363535.1 Dasyprocta punctata
GTCTTCCAGAATCTGTGATCCTCTATCCAACCAAATTTTGAAACAAAAAGGGTTCCAGAGTGAGTTTTAAATTTTTATGAATGTCAAGCTGACATACCACACCACTCATTTTATTTGATCAATAAAGAAAAGTTTTAAGAATAAAAAATGTAAAGGATTTGATTAAAAGATATTTGCAGCATTTAAAAGGTACAGATAGTGTGAGGGAGGGCACAAAATCTGGGCTGATCTTTATTTAAAGTTCAGGTCAAATTGATTTGATTCATTAAGTCAGTGAAAATTTTAATCAGAAATGTTTAAAGTAGAAAAATGGAATACAGTAATTCCTTTCCAAGCTTCAGCAACCTAAAAAATGCAAATTAAGGCCTGAAATCTATTGTTTTATTACCTAATGATGTGACTAACACATCACTCAATTTAAAAGAAAGATCTATCTTTCTTAAGCTTTTTGTGACTATTTTAGTTAATGATAACATTCTTTGTGGGAAGTTGGTTCATGTACATAAACACATTTCAGTTCTTTTAAAACTATGTTTCCTTCCACCCATCCCTTGATCCTCTTTTTTTTTTTTCTGGTACGTTTGCAGTATGCAATGTTTACATTCCTCATGAGTAATTGGTACATGTACATATCTATCCCAATTCTTTTTTTAATCCTTGAACCTTCCCTCCGTCTCTTGAGCCCCTTTCCTTCTGAGAACAATCGATCTTCCTACTTCTTGTTACTATCTTTTATTTTGCTTTATTTCTCTGGGTCACTCATATAACACAATGTGATATGTATGGATTACCATATTGTACAGTCATTCTGTACCATTATATAGCAAAAGGTACATAGTAATTGTCTAAACAGCCCCCACTGATAAATATTTTGAATAGTGCATATTCATTTCTCTGGATCATGTAATACAACTATCATATTTTTCAATGATTTTTCTAACTCCCAAAAAGTTAAGATTTACTCAACTTGATCATTTGGTTGGCCTAATACTGAAAATAGAAATACAATCAGGATTCTAAAGCTTTTATGTTTGAGTTATTTTGTGGGCCCTTACTTTATCTAATCACCCATTCCTTTATCTAATTTACCCATTTCTTACCTCGACTGCCTCCAGCCTGGGGCTCCCTGGAGAGGAGTCCCCAAGCGCTAGTCCGGCAGTGAAATGCCTTTTCTCCAGCATACCTTCTGTGTGTCTCTGTTTCTGCACATTGAAAGGCTACCTGTTTTCTTCTGTGCTCCCTAGCTGAACAGCAATATAAACCAGCACCTTAGGCCACCAGCTGTGTAACCTCAGCCGGCTCTCAGGCCTCTCTGAGCTTCGGCTTCCTCACCTGCGAAGTGGGAGGAGGAAAAAGCCGTCCTCACAGCGGTGTTTTCGTCAGGCCCGAAGGAGTGCGTGGCGCATGTGGCCCTCGTACCTGAATGCAATGGGTAGATGCTGGTGCAGCTTAGCATGTGACTGCGAAGTGTTTCCAGATTCCAGATGCAAGACTAAGGTTAATAGCTACAGTTGACTTTTCAAAAATCCAAATACTTTCAGACAATACATTTTAAAGACCTAAAAGCAGGCATAACTAGTACTACACGGCTTTCTCAAAAACCTAGACAGTTACTAATTATTTGGTTGCTTTCTGTTGTTCAATCACTATTTCGTTTCTCAAATAATGAGAGATCTTGTTGAATGTTCAGGACAGAGAACCTAATGGAACATTTGCTGAGTGGGAAATTCAATATATATGCCAGGTTATAATAAAATAAATAGCAATCACTTATATGCGTCGAACAAAATGCATTTTCCTTTAAGCCACCAAAAAGCAATTGCTTTGTCAAGAGCCTTTCGAATTGAAAATTTTCCAGTTCTTAGTTATTAATATTACTACAAACACATAAATCCTCCCTGGAAAAAATGTCTAAGATATAAGGAAACACTGTTCATTTCATCTCACTAGGAACTGTTCGTTAAACATATTTATCAGCTTGGGACAGAAGAAGTGCCTCTTATTGTCAGCAGACATAATGTCACCCATGTTTCCAGGGAGTTGCCAGCGACTAGGGGATTAATCATACCGTTTTCAAGCTGTATTTGGGACATGACATGTAATAGGTTGTTGTACGCAGAGCAGCTAGATATCTTTTTAAAACATAAAGCATGCCAGCTCTCTGCACAACCGTCCTCCGCGGGCCGCTTTCGCACGCAGGGCCCGACCCGTGCCCTTCACACAGCGCCGTGAAGTCGTCAGCAGGGTCTCATGCCCGTGTTTGCTAGCATCACGCCCCCTCGCCCTTTTCTCTCCAGAGAACAAGTCACCCTGTCTTAGTGGCTTTACCGTGGAACAAAATACCCAAGGTGCACGACTTAAAGGAGGAGAGGTTTATTTGGTTTATAAAACTGTTTAGCTCCGGGTTAGCCGGCTCCAGACCGGGCGTGAGGGGTCAGGGAGGTTCCGGCTCTCAGAGCCTCTGCTGGAAGGAAAGGCAGGCGCTCAGCGATCTGTGCAGACAGACGGCAGACAGGGGCCTCGGCGGGCTTCCGGGGCGGCGTGGGGAGGCGCGGGCTGGAGGCCGCAGAGTGAGTCGAGCGCAGGAGGGCAAAGTGAGGGGCAGGGGCCCAGGGCTGCGCGGGAGCGTGCAGCTGGGGGGACTGAGCTCCCTCAGGAGAGTGAAGCAGGATCGCCAGAGTGACTTCCGTCGCCATTAACGCAGCGGCGACAGTAGCGGCCGGCAGCTGCGGGACCTCGCCTCCACGGGGCCCCGTGCTGGGTGGCTTGCACGCAGCACTGCTCACATCCTCGGGAAGTGGACCCCACTATTAGCCCTGCTCCCTGGCGGGGGCGCCGAGGTCGAGCTGAGGAGAGCTGGCCTGTCTAGAGAGACCGGCGCACTGCCGCCGACTGCTCCTTCGCACCTGCCGGGAGCTATTTGAGCTCTCCGAGGCCCTCAGGACCTGCTCCTGCTGGCCTTAGGGGCTCATCGGAGACGGCGCCCCAAATTCACCTGCGGGAGAAGCTGCGCAGTTTCAGAACACTGCTATTAAAAGTCTGCAGGCTGAAAGTTGACCTGAAGCTGTTAGCTGTTCGGCCTCTGGGTCCTAGGGTACGTGTCACTGAATATAGGACTGGTTTTGCTCTTGATACCACCGGGAAGGGAGCAGTGTGGCGTCCGTCCCTCGCCCGAGCTAAAATCCACAGGCCGGCAGAGGGACTGAATCCCCACCGTGTCTAGCTCGGCCTCTCCACGCTCGTCTCTGCCAGGGCCTGCGCCTCCTGTGTCCAAGTAGATCAGCCCAATTCAGACCCTTCCACAAAAGGCACTTTCCACAGTACTGAGGAAGGACTTGGCTAGAAAGACATCGAGAGTTTAGCAGCCCAGCGGCAACCATCCTTCCTCAAAAGAACTAGAAAAATCTTTTAAAAAGGAAAATGCTATTTAATCATTTAGAAGGTCTCAAAGAAACAAAACTTAAAACAACAGAAACTGCAAAACAATCAACAGTGTTTTGTTAGAGGTAAAGATCTGTCTTCTAATGATTTTTTCAGTTTAAAAATTTTTTTTCTCTTAATTCACAGAATACTTAAATGGAAGACAATAAAAGCTAAGCCCAGTTTCCTTCTGTGACAGTTAAAAATCAAAGTCAATCCCAGAACGTAAGTCACACATACGTCCTACAAGTAACACATTGTTTAATATTTTTGTCTGGCTTCCTAGAGATACTTGGTGTTTCTCAGAACCTCAGACCAGAAATCCTCACTGTGTTTCAGAGACACCTGCTTTGGGGGAGTCCCTTTCTAGTGGTCCCTGGGACCAAAACAGTTTTCATATCATTGTTACGATGCTACTCGCCAAGTCCCCTCCCTTTCTCAAGTGTACAGGGCATTGCACAGAAATCACACGATGTGGGATGCCACAGTGGTTCTAATTACCAGTACAATATGCATTTGTATACTCTTGCATTTTATATTTGTTTTTATTTCCAATATAATAAATATCTATAGACATAATCCTAGTGAGTAAATAGATTTTTGTGCCCTCAATCATTTTTTTTAATAACATAGAGGGAGGCATCTTAAGATACAGTGTTAGGTATCTGTTTCTCTAGATAATGATTTTGACTTTCTTCCAATTATTTCCTTTTTCTCATGCCCATTGTTGGTGTTTCAGGTAATATAGCCTCAGTCACCACTTTTCACTCAGCAGCTGTGTACCGAGTACTTTCTATGTGCAAATCAACACACTAAACAATAGTTTTCATTGTCATTGAAATTATGGTTTGTATTTAGATTTCTGCCCAAAGTCTCATAAGCTCATAGGTGGGCCTCTTTGGAGGTGACTGGATCTAGAGTGTGTAAATATGGATTAACCATGTGGATGATACTGAATTAGTCCACTGATTGGCTTAGCATAGTTCTGGGCGTAGCTGAAATGATTTCCTGAAGACACACTCCAGGTTGTGCCACTAGCCTTGTATCCTGGAGGGAATAAGGGAAAGGGAGGATCCATGCTACTGCTTTGGTGCCTTCCTGCCTGCTACACTATGAACTGTTTCTCCTATGCCGTGCCCCTCTGCATGCTGCCCTGCTCTGGAGCCAGCTGATGATGGACGGAAACCACTACAGACTGTGAGATAAAATAAGCCTCTCCTCCTGTAACTTGTGGGTATCAAGTATTTTGTTCTAGCAGTGAGAAAGTAACTAGGACCATTGACAAAGGGAATAAAAGGCTCTTGCATCCAAACTGGAAATGGCACTGCCTAGATGGTCTTTCTCTAGCTGACCGTGAGTGCTTGTTCAGCAAGGGAGAGCCTCAGCTATAAAGATTCTTGCATCTCTCAGAGTACAGGCAGGAAAAGAGAGCTCAAAATGAGATGTTCCATTGTGATAGTTACATAATATAGTTGTTAATGTCGTCACCATTTATCTCACTCCTGAAGGAGCATCACAGACTGTGGTCTAAAGAGGGAGTTTGCAACATGAAAGCGAGTGTTATTTGATACAGTCTCCCCCAAGGTGGGCAGGTGATGTTTTTGTTTACCTGGCACCTATTCCTTTTCTGAACTCCTCCTTGATTTTCATGTGTGAACATCAAATCTAGATCTAATCAATTATCATATTTTATTCCTTGGATTTAAGAATCTAAGACATTTCCATTGGGTCCTACTCTAATGAAGCCAATAGAGGAAAAAGCACAGAGAAAGAGGTTCTATTTCCTTATTGTGTCTCTAACACTAAGGCCCCTGAAACATAGAAGATGCTCAAAAATACAAAGACTGATCAAAAAATGTAGTATGTGTTTAAATTTAAAAATTTATTACAGTAAAGAGACGTTAGCACTAGTCTTCCTCTAAACACACTCTCTCACTTTGAACCCACTTATTCTATCGTTCTTGCCACTTTCTGAGTCAGTTCTGGACATTCTCTTCCCATATATTTTTAAGAGATGTGATAAAAAATACAGTGAATGCTGACAAGAATCATCCAAAGGGAAGACTCGTGAAGACATAACAATGAGTTTCCATCCACCTTCTTCATTAATGCTGGCACCTTGCAACTTCTGGCTCTTCTCCAAAGTCAAAGTGACCATGAAAGGCAAATTTCTGAATCAGTTCAGGATATTGAGGCAGTTGCAACAGTGCAACTAAAGATGCTCATGAAAAATGACTTCTGGAACTGCCTCAGAACATGGCAACAATGATGGGACAAGTGTGTTTGCAGCAAGAGAGAGTGCCTTAAAGGGAGTTAAAACAGAGCCCTTATCACCTTTTATTTTGATCAGGAATACCCACTGTCACATCTATGTTTGATGAAATGCATTTCTTCTTATATTTTCTTTCTTGTCTCTTTGTTGCTACCTTACACCACATTTTCTAGGTTTTAATTATCATTACTAATTCTCTCTTGAAAAGGTCATTGTTTTTTATGACACTGGGTACACCAAATGATTCAAAAGCATGCTTCTCTGAAAGTTTCTTTACTTTTGTGCTTCTATATGTAGCTTGTCTCAGCTCCTAAATCTTGTGAAAGGAGTTTCATGCATGACCAAGCTATGCCAACATTCATAGCGTGGATCTCAAGCCAGGGAACATGAACCAAAGTGGATTAGGCAAGTGCGTGGGAAGAGGAAGAGTTTTATAAGAGAGGATTATATTTAGCAGATTTGGGATTCAATATACTTGGCTTCTTTACTTAAGGAAAAGTTAACCCAAAGTTAAGATTTCCATCTGAAATCCACACAACTGTTCTAGAATCCCACCTGCATAAGAAGCAGCGAGTCTGTTGGTATGTGATGACTCAGGCTAGCAGAAAATACTCCTGTGCTCAGATATCTGTAGAATGCTAACATAATAGACCGCAAATTGGAATAGTTAAATATCACAAGATGCCTGTTAAGAAAACCACACTTAATCAACCTCTGCTATTCCACATGCAATTAAATGAGTTTATTCTGAGAAATTTGACATAAGGCTTATCTCTGATTTATACTGGTCGGTGGTTTGAAGGAACCAGGCCACACAGCAGGAAATAAGGAGAGAGAGACACAGAGAGACAGAGAGAGGGAGAGAGAGAGACAGAGACAGAGACAGAGAGAGGCTTCCTCTCTATTTACAGTCTTTCTCCATCACTCATAGGATTGCCTGAGCTCTGCCTTCTGTCAGATCATTTGTGGCATTAGATTCTCATAGGAGCATGGACCCTACCATGAACTGCATATGTGAGGGATCTAGGTTGCAAGCTCCTTGTGAGAATCTAATGCCAGATGACCTGAGATGGAGCTGAGGCAGTGATGCTAGTGCTGGGGAGCCGCTGCAGATGCAGATGAACATTAGCAGAGAGGTTTGACTGCACAGACCATGAGAAATCAATTACTTGCAGACTCAGATCAAAATTCTATCAGTGAGTGGCAAGTGACAAACTGCATCTGGTGGCATGCTTTAAATCAGAGTCTGAGACTTGTCCTGTTCTTTATTTTATTTATCATTTCTGTTTGTGCCATGTCTTTGTCATAGTTTTAGCAATTCCACAAGCTAAACTTAGGCAAAACAAGTAAACAAAAAAATCACTGGAGAGCTTTTTTGAAAAGGAGGGGAAAATTCAATGATGAGAGAATAGAAGACTCTAAGACTACTGACAAAAACAAAGTTTCATTTAAAAGAAAATACCAAGAGTTCTTCTTAAACTGTGGGTCTATTTAAGTAGGTGATTCATATTCGCTAGCCCACTTGGTATAATATGTGGCAACTTTAAAAACTGCTTCAGCACATGGAAACCAACAATATGCAGTAAGAGTCAAGCTATGGGAGTTTCTCCAAACAAAACAAAGGGAACATAAAGAATAGAAGCAGTTATTGAAGGCCACCATGCCGTCAAATGTATCTGCACTGAGAGCATCATTCTTAGTGGCCAACTGTACCACTAAAGCTAAGAAGCCATTTACTATCAGTGAATGGTTGATCCTGCCTCCTGCTAAAGACATTAGTTGTGAATTTTTAGGAAAGGCTGAAGTGCAAAAGGTGGCACCTGTTCCTCGTTCAGCTTACACCAAGCTAAACAAATCAATGCAATAGGAGAGGACACTGAGGCACAACTGTTAGGGAGCAGTAATAAGTCATTGTGGTACACAGTCCAGGTTGATGAGTCCACTGATGCTGACCATAAGGCAGCAATGCTTTCCTGCGGTCCGTTCTTCAGGAGAATTTGCACGAGGCTCTGTGATGTGCACTTTTGCTGCCAGCTCACGTCATAGCTGCAGAGCTATTCAAGTCTTCGAGCGATGACGCATCAGGAAAACTGGGTTGACCGTTCTGTGTTGGTGCGCACAGGGATGGAGCAGCTGCCGTGGCTGGATGGCTTTCCGCTTTCTCTACTTGGGTCCAAGAGGTGGCTTCTGAATGCGAATCTCTACACTACGTGCTCCACAGAGAAAAGCTGCCTAGCCCAACTCCATAATTTGTCATCTAAACTTAATAGCATTTTGTAGAATGTTGTTAAAATTACCAACCCCGGAAAGCACAAGCCCTTGACTCACAGGCAGCTCTGTGAAGAGGTGGATGCAGAGTGCCCACGTCTTCTCTTGAGCAGAGAAGTGAGGTGGCTTCGAAAGGTGGATCGCTCCCAGAGTTGTTCAGTTTTGAGAGCTGCTCCAGAGATTTCCTTTAGGAGAACAGTCACCACCGGCAGCACAACTCAGTGACATAGAGTGGGCTGCAAAACTTACTCGTGTGATAGATTCAGTCTTGTCGGTGAACTCAATCTATATCTTTAGGCATGAGTGACAACTGTGTTCAAGTCAGCAGATAAATTGGATTCATTCAAAGTCAAGCTGGAATTATGGGGCAATGAATGACATTGGAATTTTTCGTGCATTTTAAACATTTGCAAAAATTTTGAAAGAAACTGAGCCAGGGGCTTTTTTTAGCTGGTGTGTTATCGCTTATCTCTGCTATCAAAAGAGTTTAATTCCCATCCACAAAAGACCCCCAAACTGAGAGGAAGTAGCTCCATGAGCCATTTGTGAGTAAGTCAAGTGAGCCGACAGTCTGTGCTAGAAGTGAAATGACTAAATGGCAAATGATGGTGGCCGTAGAACTATGTTTGAGACAACTTCCAACCTCTATAGGGTCCGGATTAAAGTCAAGGTGGAATATCCTGAGATGGTCACAAACATAGTGGAAAGCTTGCTTCCATTTCCAATGCTCTATCTTTGTGAGGCAGGGTTTTCTGAGCAGCCAGGACAGTGGCACTTTGGGTGCCACAGTCTCCTGTCACCCCCAGATGGGACCATCCAGCTGCAGGGAAACAAGCTCAGAGCGCTCACTGATTCTGCACTATGGTGACTTATATAATTATTTCATTATATGAATAAAATAGAAATAAAGTTCACAATGAATATAATGAGCCTGAATTATCTTGAGGTTATTTCCTGACCCCAGTTTATGGAAAAATTATCTTCCACAAAGCTGGTCTCTGGTGCTAAAAGGTTGGGGCCCAGTGGCAGGAAGGAAATCACACATCTACATCTCACAAGCTCAGCAGACCTGACTCTCAGAGGCCTGCTTCCCACCAACCTTCCACAGGAAAACTGGAATTATGTCACACGTCCACCGTAAAAACAATCCCAAGGTCAAGAGGGTGAGTGTGCTCAGTGACCAGGCTGTGGTCAGGTGCCCGTGTGTGCGTGCGCGCAGTGGGTGAGAGGAAATGGTCTCCACCCAGCCCTCACTGGATGGGTTCTTCATTGAAAAGGAGGGCTCTGGTACAGGAAACAGAAGCAATGTACGTGTACTTGTGTGTCTTCCTCCTAGCACACCACACAGGGGCCCTTTTTATCTCTACCCCTCTGATGCCAGGTATGAAGGAGACACACAGTAACCGTTTGTTAAATGAATGAACAGATTTATACACAATATTATGCACGCCTTACTCCATAAGGGACACCTCTGTGTGCTCTCCGTGTTGGACACTCTGTTGATTCGTGTCCACGGTGTGACAGTGCCTTCGAGCTTCTCTGTCCCCATCTTTGTCATGCACAGTTTCATTGCCTTTTCCCATTTAATCAGTCTTAAAGTATAACCCGAGTACACTTCCTCCATGCAGCTTTTCCCAAACACAACATTCTTCATTATTTTCCCCACCTTTGAGCAATCAGTGCCCTTATTTTCCCATGTTTCTTCACTTTTCCTTCATTAGTAAAGTGTCATTTAGATCATCAATCTATAATCAACTACTCACCTTCGTACCTCCACTATTTCCTGGCTCTGTCAGCTTAGGAAATGTCTTAACTTCCTTGACTTTAAAAGATAACAACAGTGTCTTCCTCATAAAGTTGTTGTCAAGATTAAACAATAGCATGTCTGTTAAAGACATCCTCGTGCACAGTGACTATGCCGTGAAGACTGACGACTGTCGCCGCTGATAGAACAAATAGCTGCAGTCCCATGGCAGAGGCACAGGCTGGCCCGGGCCGCAGTCTCGGCCCGCTTGTGTCCAGCAGTCCTATAGATATGGATAAGGCTCTGACCTTGAGCTCTTCCCTCCATCTGAGGCCTTCCCCTGCCCATGGAGGCGGAGGCTTGCTTTGCCCTAAGTGTGCATGTGTGGAAGAGGGAGGGACTTCACCTGTCTCGATGCAGCCTGAAACACCAGAGGACGAATGCCAGAGGACTCCCGCCTCAGCTTCCCTGCCCTCTGGCTTGGGAATTCTCTGGTGTATTCCATACTCTTGGGGGATCCTAGCAGGACTGAGACCCATCTTCCCACAGGAATAATGTCCTTATTCATGCAAAGTGTATTGATTTTCTCCTTTTTCTGCATTACTTCTCCCAGTGGTTTCTTGTGGCTTCTGGGTTCACCTTCAAAAGAACCTCCTGGTGTCCTCATCTTTGTCTTCAAGTCTGTGTGGAGCACTCAAATCCCAACAGCCTCCAACAGTTTCTATTGTTAATTTTTAGGAGACAGTTGCATTCACTTTTTTAAAAAAAAATTTTAGCTATTCATTGCTTTGTGGGCCTACTCAATGACTACTTTCTAAATGAATGACATATGTTGAGAATTCTAGCATTTAGATTCCAGAAAAGGAAGTCCTATGTCTTTCCAGCCACAGCCAAGTTTCTGTTTGCATTTCTATTAGGTTCAAGTTTGGAACACACATGCATGCAAGCCTCAGCTTCTTTTGGGAAATTTAACTTAGGAACTACAACTTGTGAAAATGAGGCATAAATCTGGTTTATTTATAAAAAATAACTTCACACTTCTCTTGGTAGATTTTACTGTTGGGGAATCACCAATCTATTGAATGACTAGAATCAGTCAACATGCTAAGATGTCACAATATAAAGCTACAGTGTAGTACATCTGCTGTTAAAACTAAATTATGAAGCTGAAGCAACAGATGTCCTGGTGCAGAGTGGAAGCAGAAGTAGGGAACAGAGGAAGGGTGTTGCTTTCCTTCAACCAAGCACATGGCTAAAACAAAACAGGAATCTGGCTAGATAGGTTTGTTTTTTCCAACTATAGACACGTAGGTTCTTTATTTGTTTTATGTATAGTTTATAAACAACCTGCTGCTTCCAGGAATGATTTTGAAACTACAGTTTATTGGAACAGTAAAATAATGCTTTAAAAAATAAAAAAGGGTACAGAGATATTGTGCAAGATTAGAGCATGCCACCTGAACTTTGCCAGGACAGGGCTGTGTAGCTGTCTCTAACCATTGTCTATTCCTGCCCTCCTGTCTCTGGGCTGGCTTGAATGGTCGGCTTTGTCGATCTTAATTGTAGGGCTTGGGAGAGAAGGGTTTCTCTTTCTTCTCTACTTTACCTCTACTTCTGTGGAAGAGCCACAGAAAAGCAAGCAGAAACACAGGGTTCCCATGAAGTCCTCATCTGGGAAATGACATACTGTCACCTCTGCCTACTTTCTACTGATTTACCAAGCCCAGAATCAGTAAGATAGGAAAATACTCTGTGTTTATGCAACTTTGCCAAATGTGGCTTTGCAAAATATTTCCTGGGAAAGATGATGAACAATTGTGACCAATAGTTATGTTTACTGTGAGAAGTACTGTTAGTTATCATGAACTGGTGTTTCGTCACAGTGGCATCCTTCTGTTTACCAAACATATTCTCAACTTTACATTACTTATTCTCTCTGCTTGGAAGTATTGCCCCTGTGTCTCTTCTGCTGCTATAATGCAAGCTCCACGAAGGCAAAATTTTTGATCTATTTGTGTGCTTATGTTGGGTCCCTCTCTCTAGGATACATCAGCTGCTTCACTTTAGACTAATGCATCACAAAAGTTTTACTCATCAAAATTCATTCTAAATTATTCACCTTTTTATCTATGTGATAATCTTGCTGAAATATTTCAAACTACAGTGTGCTTAAATTGTACGAGAAAAAAATATTGTTCTGGAAGGACACTAGTGGGAGTAAAACTCATTCATGAGAGGGTCTAATGCCCACCACCGTGACTCAACCCTTAAGGTATCTTGGCTTGCTAACAACAGCCTGAGCATTCCAGTGAACTGTACGGGCTCCTGCAATATATCTGGTTATTTATGCAGGAATGTTCCATGCAGCCAAAGAAGTCTTCCTCTTCTTGGGAATTTCAGCTTATCCTGTCACACTTTCAAATGGGATTAGGAGCTTACGTTTACCAGGCAAATATTTATTCATTGTTGCATTCATTTCTAAATGCTATTTGAATTCAATATATGAAAGTGCTTAAGGTTTAAATCTGCCCTAAGACACTTTTTGTGATAGGGACCTACCCTGAGATCGTAGACTCTTTGTGATGATTAAGCTTAATTATTCACTTTATTGGATGTAGTAACTCCTGGAAAGGTTACTGGGCTGCTGGGTGCTATAATCAGTGGATTACTCCTCTGACATTCACAGTGCAATGTGCTATTAGGAAGTGGGTCCCAGTTGGAGGCAGGTCATTCAGGTGTGACCGTGGAAGATGTATGTCTCACCGACACTGTTTCCCTCTTCTCTGCTTCCTAGCCATGCCTTTCTCCTACGGTGGTCTTGGAGCCAGTTAGTCACGGACTCAACCCTCTGAAACCATGAGCCAAAATAAATCTCTCCACCTTTAATTTGTAGGTGTCAGGTAGTTTGTACCAGCAAGGGGAAAGCTGACCAATAAACTCTTTCAATGAAGAGTGTTTTCTGTCTTCAATCATTCATTCATTTGTTCTTACAAATATGCCACACACTGTGCCAACACTCAGAGCATGAAGACAAGTGCCTTGAGAAGTGCAAGTTAGAGACATAAACAGGTGTTAACTATGGGGTAAGATCTGCTGGAATGAAGATCTGCTGGGATGAAGATGTCTGTAATGGGTGGAATTGCCAGATCATAAGGTTTAATATGAACCAAATTGTAGTCTTACCAATTATTTTCCAAAGCAACTGTGCCACTTCATAATGCCACTAACAAGATAAATTCAACTTTCATATCTCTCTATCCACACTTGTTATTAGTTGTCTTCCTAACTTTAGCTATCTCAGTGAATTTAAATGGATACTTATTTGTGTGCTGATTTGCATTTTTCTACTGACCAATGATATTGAACATTTTTGGTTATTTGCCTATATTTTTTGGATAAATATTTATTTAAATTATCTGCCCATTTCAAATTTTTTTTTAAACTGTAGAGTTGAAAAAATTCTTTAAATATTCTGAATATAGGATCCTTTTTGATATATGAATTGTGAAAAAATTTTCCCATCTTTGGAGTGTCTTCACTTTCTTGACAGTGTCCTTTGAAATAAAAAACATTAAATTTTGATGAAATCTATTTTATGTATTTTTGTATGGTTTCTTATGTTTTAAGAAAGAAATTAGTAATTTAAAGTAATTTGAATTTAAGTAAGAAAATTTAATTTAAACTTAAGGAAATTTAACTTAAATTTAAGTAAGAAATTATTGAGTAACTCAAGATAATAAATATTTGTCCTGTTTTCTTCTGAGAGTTTTATAGTGTCAGGCCTTTTATCATCTGTGATACATTATAAGGTAATTTTTCTAAGTGGCCCAAGGTAAGCACTCAGCTTCAGTTGTCTGAGCATCATTTGCTGAAAAGAGAATTCTCTGACCAGTAATATGCATTGCACCCTTTGTAAGAAACAGTTGACCAGAAGAGTAAAAACTTATTTTTGGACTGCCAATTTTATTTAATTGGCCTACATATCTATGCTATTCCAATACCACAGTCCTGTGTTCTATCACTTCTATTAATAAGCAGTTTCAGGAGCATATAAATAGAGTAAAAAAATAATCAATTCTTTTTTTTCTGAATTTAGTCCTAATAAAATTTCCAAAAGCCATTTGCAGAGTCAATAGAAGGAATAACAGGTCATAACATTCTTTCTGACCAGCCCTTCTGTGAGGATGGATCTTTTTTTCTTACAAAAATTTCCTTGGAAGTCACAGTTTTAGAATCACATTACAAAGTCCTAACTTCAATATGCCTTTATTTGTAGCATATTTATTTTCCACATAGTTGTTTTCTTTAATTCTGTTAGTTATCATCTGTGCAGTCTTAAGCAGGTCACTTAATTTCTTGGATCCCTTGTTTCATAATACTGAGAGTCCCTGTTCTCCCTGGTTTCCCATAAATTGCAAATAAAGAATGCTTAGAAAATCTTAGCTGAATAACTAATTCACAGACGCTCTTAAAAAGCACTTAGAAGATTGGTGTTTTTACTTCCTTTTTTTTTTTTAAGATGGTTTTCTCAGCAATTTAGTAGGTTAGGAGAGTCCCGAAATAAACAAGCTGCCCTGTTCTCTGTATTTCACAGAGCCTGGCTTTTCAGCCTTTGCTCTCATGTGCATTTCCCCATATCTTTCCAATCAACTTCTTCTTCTTTGTTTTTACTACCTTTTTATTACCTTTTAATTCTGTTAGTTGTAGCTTTAAGGCAGGATTCTTAGTGATACAAAGTCTTTCTCTAACCCTGTCCATTCTTAGATTTTTCAAAAACCAGTAGAGGCATTTAGAGTGGGTTTTCCATATGCATCTATTTGTTGAATTCTTTCATTCCCAAAAAGCTCACTCTTGAATTTTCTTGAAGGTTTTTTAATTTCTCTAAAGTTCCAAAATCTTTTAGGTATCCCAGAATTGTCTTTTAAGGAATTTGTTTGAGATGCTCTATAATAGCATTTGGTAATGATAGAGAAAACCACAAAATCCTCCTTTGATTTTCACCCTAGAAGCCAAAATACAAAAATGACTAGGACAGTCTTGTTCCTTAGAGAGCCAGGGGCCTGGTGGGGGAATAAAGCACACAGAAATACAGTCAAGACAGAGAGACTGTGATAAGTGCTATAATTGCAGCACAGGTCAAGAGGGATGGGAGCACAAAGGAGGGGAGATTAATTCCACGCTGGAAGGATTGGGGAAGATTTCAGAGGAGGAAATGAAACTTCAAGTGGACTAATCCTCTTGTAAGTGCCCAGTGACCAATTATCTGTAGGAAATGGAGGTTGCAAAATGAATCCTAATCTGCAGAGGATAGTTTGTTTTCTCTCAGCGTGCCACATCACAGTTTCCCGGCTTATGCCTTCTGGGAGATCTGCTAAATTGCGTAGGACAGGCCTGTGGACGTAGGATGCCAACAGCCTGCGCCAAACCTGTCTGAGCTTGTGCCTCTCTAGGATATCAGAGGAGTCAGTGACATCTGACCTTGGCCTGGATTGGGGCCAGCATGCATCTTAGCAGTCATTAAATAAGGCTTAAAATTCACCTATAGTACCAGCCCCAGCCAGTTGCTTGGGCTCATTAGCTCCAAATGGAGACGGAGCCGCAAGGACAGAGCCTGAAACTCGGTCTCCCCTGCCTTTAAAACGGACACTCCTTTTATGTTCTTTTATTTCCACGCCTTCTCTGCTTCTGCCCGCACATGCAGCAAACTTTCTTTTTCAATGTAGGAGACAAAGGATGCTCTGAATTTATCTGGGGTAGGCGATCAGTCTGAGACCAGTCTCAAAAACTGATTACTGCTCATAGCTATACTGGCAGTGGTTTTGTGTGAAATGCTCCTTTCATGTTGGTCAATTCGAAGGCTTTAGGAAGGACTGCAATTTGAAACACAAAATGTGTATTCAGGTGACAAAGAATTCATTATCTAGACAGAGAGCAGATAATTGAAAGTGGGAAAGCCACTTTTAAAAAAAAGCTTGTTTCTTTGTCAGAGAGGAGGGATTAATTTAATAAAATACTTTTTGCATGTCTCTTCTCCATCTGCCATCAAAACCCACTGATGGACAGTGTTGGGGGAAGAACCACTCGGTGCCCACCACCGAGTCCAGGGAGAAAGGCGCTGTTCATCCTCACTTCATTGAAGCCTGCGGTGTAACAGGAATGTGGGGAATTCACATCCCAGGGGCTCCCTGGGAATCATAACATTCCTGAGGCACGGGTAGGGGAAGGAGGGAAGGTGTCCGTGGGGATTCTAGTGCTGCTCTCATCCGCACACCAGTTCCCAAAGTGCACAGTGCAACTCAGTGGCCAGCACGTTCTGAAGATTTCTGCACAGTGAGTCCTAGACTTCTGTCTTTCAGAACTGTGGGACAACTCTCGGTTGTCTTTAGCCACTCGGTTTGCGGCACTTTGGTGCTGTAGCCCTAGGAACCCAGTGCACTTCCTCCACTGTGCTGGGCTGGTGCCTGCCGCGCCAGCTTCCGGGTTCACGGCCCGCTCCCCACCTGCCGCCTCCTCTTCACCACGTTTTACGCTTTGGGTTCCCTAGGACGTTTGGCATCTCCGTAATTGACTCCATGCTTTTCCACTTCAACCCGTTTCCCTCCTAGCACAGCCAGCCCTGCTTAAAATCTACTATCACTCAGAGACAGCTGAAAGTAAAACGCTTCCAGGAAGCCTGGGTGAGAGCAACTTTCTCCTGCAAACCACCCATTGGCTCTGCCATTCAGCCAGCTGACTTCGTGTCTCTTCTCTCTTTATACAGCTGTAAAAGTGAAGGCTGTTCTGTTCCCTCTTTCTGTGGGAGGGGCTTGCCTCTCAAAATATGGCCCTCAGACCAGACGTGTCTGGTCACAAAATCTTATCCCCACCCCAGACCTTCTGAACCAGTGTCTGTGAGTGAAACACATTCCTGGGGCACCTGTATAAACAGTAAAATTTGAGAAGCACCCCCAGACGGTTTTGCAGTGGCAGCTGTCATTAAATGTGTTTTGCATGTTCATTTTCCTGAGTGTTTTTGCCTAAATTGTTCCAAATTAGTCCTCTCCACGACTCTGTTAACGATGTTGTGAGACAGATATTGTTACTCCCAAGGACACACAAGGGGAAGCTGGAGACTCAGAGCAGTGCCCGCCTCCTCTAAATGAGCGCAACTCCCCCGCCCTGGTCAAAGTCTGAGGGGCGCAGCAGCTGCAGGAGAGTGACCAAGGGCCACAGCGGTTTCTGCCCTGTGGTTGCCAAGTGAGGGGACTCCCTGACTCCACCCTGTGGAGGAGCAAAAAGCCACAGTGGGTGACACGCTTAAGGAACAGTGAGCTACACACAAAATGAAGATGTCCAGATCCTCCCCTCTTTTTTTTTTTTTTTTTTTTTTTTGGTACTGGGGATTGAACTCATGACCTCTCCCTTGCCAGGCTGGTGCTTGTGCCGCTGAGCTAAACCCCCAGAGCCCCTTTTCAAAAAGAAATGAAATCACAGCCCTCTTTTCTTCTTTCTCCATCTTCATATTGCTTTTTTTGTTTGTTTGTTTTTTGATACGGGGGATCAAACTCACAACCTCACACTTGCCAGGCAGGCGCTTATACCGCTGAGCTAAATTCCTGGCTTACTCATGGTTTTTATATGATGTTTAGGATCATACTCCCTGGGACTTGGGAACACTATCTGGCCTACACAAGGGTGAAAAAGTAGGTGGAGAGTAGGCTTTGCTGATGTGCCCCTCGCTGTGAGCTCCTGGACCAATAGCAATCTGCTGTGCTGTCACGGGAGTTAAGCTGGGCAAGTTCCCTCCCCATGCCACGTCCCACCCACCAATCTGCGGGTCACTTCTGAAAGCACCCTGTCTTTCTCGCCCAGATGTGTGAGGTACCTGGCACAGGGGCCACAGGCACACAGGGCTCTCTCATCTTAGTCCCGAAGGTTGGGCAGAAGTTTAAAACCATTCTGTGTCAGCTGGGGACTCTCCAGTTATGTAACAGAAGGAAAGGTGACTTTCAAAACCTAACTCTCCAAGTTCAAATTATTACTTAACTCTTTAAATTACTATTTCAACAAATCCACTTACGGACCTGTTCTATTTTGAATTTTCTTTCATATTCTTTTTTTCTGGCAAGGCATCAACTCCTACAGATTGAATAAGAGTCCAGGTAGAATCCCATATCTCTCTTGAATTTTCAGGTTTGACTGTCTAATTCTAGGATCATTTGGCTTCTAGAGTAATGCACTTGGAGAAGCCACAGACACTCTGAGTATCATTTCATTCAACACACATATTAGCATCCCTTCTACCCATGCACGTGTGAGTGTAGGGAGGAGTTGGTGACCAACCCCTCAGGTGCAGGAGTCGGGTGCACCTGTGGTCTGACCTCAGACTGACCATGGTGGGTAGATCACTGAGGAGGGACTGCTATGAACTGGAGGCCCCAGAGGTTCTGCAATGGCTTTACCATTAATAAGGTTGGCAGTTCAGTTTCTGCTTGGGTGCTGATTCTGTAGATCAACTGTTTGTCCAGTTATTAAAGGGAGAAATGATTGCTACCTCTAGACATCTAAAGTACAAGTGAAGCCAAGATCATACGTTTCAGCTCCAGGAAAAAGAGGGTCACACCAGTGCTGAGCTCTGACTCCGCTCCTGTCTCCACTCATGTCAGTGAGAAAGACTGTATGTGTCCTTGACTAGGGCCAAGTGAGCTTCACATGTTAGCGGACAAAGGTGGTTTTAGGGAAGAACTTAGTAAAAGTGAAATCATGGTCTTACTTTTTCCATATGTGTAAGTTAAAATTGCTTCTCTTACAAGACAAGGATGTCCACTATCGTGACACTCCTATTCAATATAGTTCTGGAAACATTAGCCAGAGCAATTAGACAAGAGAGAGAAATACAATAAATAAGGACAGAAAAGGAAGAAGTTAAACTATCAGTATTTGCAGATGACATGATACTCTACATAGAAGACCCCAAAAGCTCCATCAAAAGACTACTAGAGTTAATAAATTCAGCAGTGTAGCTGGATACAAAGTCAACACTCAAAAATCAATAGCATTCCTGTACACAAACAACAGACTCACTGAGAGAAATTATGGAAATAACACTGTTCAAAGTAGCATCCAAAAAAAAAAAATGAAATACCTAGGAATCAGTCTAACAAAGGATGTAAACGATCTCTGCATTGAAAACTATAATACTCTAAAAAAAGAGATTGAAGAGGATGTCAGAAAATGGAAAGATATCTTTTGCTGTTGGATAGGAAGAACCAACATAGTGAAAATAGTCATACTCCCAAAACTGTTTTACAGATTTCACATAATCTTGATCAAAATACCATTAACATACCTCACAGATCTAGAGAAAACATTCCTAAAATTCTTCTGGAAATAGAAGAGACCTAGAATAGCAAAGGTAATCCTGGACAGCAAAGGCAAGGCAGGAGGCATCATAATCCCTGACTTGAAATTATACTACAAAGCTGCTATGATAAAAACAGCTTGGTACTGGCAAAGAAAAAACAGACCTGAGGATCAATGGAACAGATTAGAAGATACAGATACAACTACAAAGGCACTCAGTCACCTTATCTTTGACAAAGGGGCCAAACATGTTCACTGGAAGAAAGACAGCCTCTTTAATAAAGGTTGCTGGAAAAATTGGCTTTCCACAAGACTAAAACTAGACCCATGTCTATCGCCTTGCACTAAACTAAAGTCAAAATGGATCAAAGATCTAAATATTAAAATAGAAGCACTAAATCTACTGGGAGACAAGGTAGGTAGAAATCTTGAAGACATAGGTGTAGGCAGAGAGTTCATGAATAAAATGCAAACCACATAGGAAGTATTTTACAGAATCAACAACTGGGATCTCATCTTATTAAAAAGATTTTGCCCTTCATAAAAAATCACCAACGGAGTGAAAAGAAAACCTACAGAATGGAAGAAAATTTTAATCAACTATCCCTCAGACAAAGGACATATAAAAAATTGAAAAACATCAGGCCCCCAAATTTAAGGACCCAAGGGCATCTGAGATAAACATGCACTTCTCAGAGGAAGAAATACAAATGGCAAATAAATACATGAAGAAATTTCAACATCACTGGTCATTCGAGAAATGCTAATTAAAACAACATTGAGATTCCATCTTACTCCAGAAAGAATGACTGCCATCAAGAAATCAACTGATAACATATGTTGACGGGGTTATGGGAGAAAAGGAATGCTTTTCTACTGTTGGAAGTGTAAACTGGTATAATCACTGTAGAAATCAGCATAGAGATTCCTTTAAAAACTAGGATTGGAGGTCCCATTCAATCCAGCTATTTCCCTTCTGGGTATTTTCCTGGAAGAATTGAAAACATCATACCACAGACATGTGTGTGCACCCATGTTTACAGCAGCACAATTTGTAATAGCTAAATCTTGGGAACAACCCAAATGCCCGTCGACTGTGGAATGGATAAAAAAGATATGGTACTTTTATACAATGGAGTATTACTCAGCTATAAAGAAGGATAAACTTGAGGCTTTTATTGGTAAATGGATGCAACTTGAGACCATACTCATAAGTAAAATAAATTAAAAATCACATGTGTAAATATATTGCCTCCCTAGTGCAAGAAAAACCTGAAATAGTAATAAGATTCAAAATGTGCAATAGATACTGTGAAAATGTAAGGAAAAGAAAGTGCTCAAAAGGAACAAACAACCTGGATAGGAGAAAGGAGAAAAGGAAGAAGGGAAAAGATTGCATGTGCATAGGTATACATGTATATGTGCACATGTGTAAATATACAAGATGGATAACTATAGTACTAATCTCTGTAAGCGTGTGAAAAAAGAACAGCTTGTGCTCTCGTTGTTTGACTGTTTGATCATTCTTTTTATGCCTAAATCTTGTAACATGAACAACTACTTCCAAGATAACAATATGTAATATATTAACTAGTGTTAATTTCCTACTTAAAAAAACAAAAAATAAAATTGCTTCCCTTCACATAAAACCTGGGAAAAAATTAAGTGTGAAAAAGCCCAATGGACAGTGTTAGCTTCTCGTGAATTTTCAGGACTCTCAGGTCACTGGCCCAGGAGCCGCAGGTTTCAGGGTGACTGAGACTTCTTAGTTTAACAATGGGGCATGGACTCCTGTCTCCAAAGGTACGGCATCAAAAAGAGGGCTGTGGAGGGACCCGAATATGGGGGTGATTGCATAGTCTAGGCGCCACTTGAATATTAATTAGCACTGCGAGAAGCTCGGACATAACCTCAATAAATATTCCTGCTTAGCATATTTAACTTGATATTCCCTGAAGTTTTCTGACTCCAAATTGAGGTTACATAACAGCCATTAACATTCTGTGAAACACATCTAGGTTTAAAATGAGATGCTAATGATGAAAGGAGATCAAGAGGGAGACTCATTTTGTGGATCTCTTTTTGATAGGGAGCGGGAGGGAGACGGAGCTGGAGAGAGAGAGGGTGAGGAATGGGGGTGGGGATCCTTCCTGCCTGGCAGTTACTTTCCAAGTGGGAGTTTTCTTGGAGTCAGATGCGCAGTCTTTCTGTGAATTACTGAGTATCATAAAGTCCTCCCTAGAACCTTTTGTTTCGTGTTATACCTCAAGACAAAAGACCTTTAATAAAATTAAGTAGCACATTAACTCTGATGTACTTTGGGAAGATAAAGTGCCACATTAAACCACACCAACTTCTAAAAACTGGACGCGGGGGTCATGTGCTTGACACATGGGGATGCGTCACTGCCGAGTGGCAGGCAGGTTAAGCCGTGGACAGGGTTGCGGGGCTCCAGCAGCAGGGCGGCAGGCGGGGAGGCGCACGCACTGGTCTGCAAGGGGAAATCGCCTTCCGGGGTACTTTCCACCTTGAGATAAAGGGGACAAAAACATTTTTGCTCAGGCTGGGCTCTTGATAGTTCTATACGAGGACTGATTTGGATTCCCAGGGTTGAAGGAGAGCAACTTTTTGTCTGCAAAGCAGTGCCCTCCTCTCTAGGGCTTTCCCCAGGGACAGTTATCCCATCCGCGCAGATCTCAGGCAGCCACTGGCGGCCACCCGTGTTTCCAATGAGAATGACGAGCCAGGGTTTCCTGGGTATTTTCTTTACAGAAAGAAAAGGCAGTGTTTAAGTCTGGTACTTCAGAAGCAGAACTGCCTGCCTGAAGCTCCTCTCCATGAGGACAGGGACAGTCTCGCCACAAACGCCTTGGGGGTGACGGGTCAGGAGACAGCGGGCAGACAGGAGACTGCCTGCCGCAGCCCGGTTCTCAGTGCCCAGGAGCCCCTCCTCCAAATCGCTCTCCCCTGGTTCCCAGTGCTCTCGGCCTGCAGGGTCATGGCCCCCGCTTCTGCCCGTGGGAACTTTGCTCCTGCTTCACCGCCCTCGCCCCACTTCTCTGAGAAGCTTCCTGATGGCCCCGCAGTGAACAAACACTGCTCTCCTTGGGCCTGTTCGCGTCTGTTATTTTCCACATTTTCATTTCTACTACTCTGGTGCCCGAGGTTACCTCTGAGGGTCACGCTATGAACATTTTGAAGATGAGATTGGACTCCGAATCACAACACACCCCTTTCTCCCAGCACTGGGGACATGGCTAATGTCCAGTAAACACAAGCCGAACTGCACCTCAACATTTGCAGAAGACTGTGGCTGGAGGCGGACCACGGGGTCACTCAGCACCCCACCTTCTGTGGCTGGGGGTGGGCGGGGGCACCCTTCCTACTCATTTCCGTCCCTGTGTCTCCCACCGCTGGACATCTTCCCGCCCTCTCACCAGGGCTGTGACATCTGCATGCCCCATGTGCTTCTAATGACCTGTTTTTCTTTAAGTGGAGCCTCCTTTTCCTCTGCACAAACCCATCCTAAAAGCAGACCATCCTTGCCCGTTCCCCTCCCTCTTTCTCCATCCTTCCACGTCCTTTCCCCACTTCCTCTCCTCCATTTCTTCCTCACTGTGGCCTGGTTCCCCTCCTCCAAAGCTACAGGCTCCGATCTCAGCCCCGCCGCCAGGTGAGGTCCAGGAACTCCTGGAAGAGTGTGAAACGATAACTACGAACCACAATCCCTGGCCCTGAGCGGGTAAATCCTGGCTCCCCGCAGGGTCACAGCCTCTGTGCGCTCAGCAGAGCCCACAGCCCTCCTCGCTCTTGATCTCCTCCCACGGTGGATGGTCGGTTTCTCACGGCAGGGTCTTCGTGGTTAACTCATACCCTGTCCACACGTCGTTCCCTCTGTTTTCTCGTTTCTGTCTCGTTGTCTTTGCTGTTGAGACAGAGTCTCCCTGCAGCGCAGGCCGCCGGGGTTACAAGCCCTCAGCACCACACGGGGCTCCCTAGCGCTTCCTCCTGACTCCCCTCCGCTGCTCCCTAAACCCTCGGATCAGGCGCCATCTCCCCAGGAGCGCTGTCCTGGCCCCTGCCCACTCCCTGCGCAGCAGCAAGAGGCGCCGCTGTGTCCTCTTAGGAGTCCAGCGCTAAGCCCTTGGTTGTACTCCCTGCCCTGTCTCACCCCAGGCCGTTTGTGTGTGTCTGCTCAGAGAGGGCCCCGGTTCCCCGAGGGCACAGCCCCCTGACAGCCCCAGGCAAGGGGAGAGGAGCCCCCGGCCCGCCCCGCGTGTT
>RJWM01030518.1:0-23329 GCA_004363535.1 Dasyprocta punctata
TTGCTTTTGTGGTGATCCATGTACATATGTGATTGCGAAAATAGCAGGCACTTAAAGAAAAGACATACTTATAAGTTAATAATAATAGTTGGAATTGTTACATTCATCACACTGTTTAAAGAGCTCCAACATTGATTGGGAAGCTTATTGGTATGCTCTCTGACATATGATAATTTTTAGATAATCAATGAAATAGTCATTAAATCTCCCAAAAGATGTAGTGTTACATCCAGAAGCGATATAAAACCACTTCCCAGGAAGATCTATCAAAGATGCAAAGTTTTATTTCATTCTGACTAAGGAATGAATATTAATTTGAAAGCGCTTAATAAAATGTGGGTCAAATATCATCACACTGGGAACATGCTATATTTTCCCAGTCTACAGTAAACAGTTTGATTCTCTAAGTAAATTTTACCAGACACACTTTGCCCAAACAACACTAAGGACACAGAAGTAGCTCTGAACATGAAGGGATATGGGTAAGAGATATTCCTTGACTTCCAGTTTTCTGGGAAATTAAATACAGGACAGGACAAGAATGTGAGAATTATTTTAAGTGGAAAAAGGAAGTCAAATTTCCATTCACATTGAGAAAAATGTGAAAGTTGCAAAATAATTACTGTTTAATTCATACCTTCTGAAAGCAAACAAAACCTACCAAAGAAAGCAAAAACCAAGTGTTTCTGATCTTTCAAAAATAGGTTTTTTTAATAGAAGTCAAGTGCTCAGGATGAGTCTCTCTGTGAATTACGTATTGGATGTTACATTTATATCATATGCATATGTGTGATACATATTTATATTGAGAAATAATGTATTTTGATTAATATATTGTATGTAATTATTGCATTTTATGTTATACTCAGGACAGTAAAAGAGAATAAGAAAGATATAGTACACAATATTACCTTTCCACTTGTGCAAACACATACTGACAGGTGATATCTGCTGATAGCTTAGTCAATGGTTTTGAATATTTTTTCTTGAAGCTGTTCTGTTGTTTCAGTTATTCCCTTATGATGGGTCTAGAATCAGATTGAGTAGCCTAAATATGTCTCTATCTTCAGAAGCAAGTTCATTTTTTAAATGCTTGCATAAAGCCGATTTTAAAAAGTAATCAGACAAAATGAGATTATTCACGTAGGCTAGCAAAAAATGTCTGCTTATTATGGATTTGGTAGTTATTAGATTTCTTTATATTGAGTGCTAATCAATTCCAAGTCGTGGTTCCTTTAATTTCTGAGTCATTTCTCTTGTTCAGAGTGGAGTCCCCAGCCCCTTACATGGTAGTCAGTCCACGCCTGGTAGAGCTCTCCAAGGAACCAGTTGCAGTTTTGGTCATAAATCATTGAGTCTTCTTTCTGTGCCACGACTGATCTCTAAAGACAGGATCAATGCGCTATGTCCCTGAAACCTGAGAAGAAGTGTATGTATGAGGCAGTGTCACAAAAGGCAATATTTAAAAGAGGTCAAACCTTAATTCATCTTGGTTCCCAGAAATACTCCTCAGAGTTTTGTTTTGTTTTGTTTTTATTTAAGAGAAAAAAGACACATATAACAAAGACAAAAAGCAAAGAGACAGATGACAACAGCAAATCCACAACAGTAACGTTATAGGTTTACAAAACAAGATGATAGGAACTTGACAATGATTGCAATATTGCGTATCGTTACCTTCAGCACTGTTGTTTACATTAACAGATACAGACATGTGAAACTGAGCTAATCATATGAGTATTAACTGATCTTTCTCAATAACTAATACATTCAGCAGTATAGACATTTTAGTTATCTTACATATATGTATATACAGATTTATGTCTTTGTCCTTTTCCCATCCTTCTTTCCTCCTTTTCCCTTTCCCAATTACTTTTGCTCTTTGAGCAGTTTTTTACCCTTACACAGTATTTATGGTAGATTTTGAATCATATATACTGTTTCAGTTTCTTACACTAGGGAGACAATATGGTATTTCCACCTTCATTTATCTCACTTACGAGTATGGTCTCAAGTCGTGTCCATTTACTTATAAAACTCTCAATGCAATCTTTCTTGATAGTTGAGTAGTACTCCACTGTATAAAAATATCACATCTTTTTAATCCATCCCTTGATTGATGGGCACTTGGGTTGTTTCCAAGATCTGACTATTACAAATTGGGTTGCTATAAACATGGGTGCACAAATATCACTGTGGTATGAGCATTTTGGAATAAAAACAGTTTCATAGCTCTTGATGATGACATTATGACAGCACAAGACTAAGAAACATTACAACTAGATATATGTTTGGTTTTATTCTAAAATTTCTTGAATTTGCTAAGGCAACAACCCCTTTTCAAGCCTAGCAACAAATGTAGCACTTGGTCAATTTCTTGAGCATAGATTCTCACACAAATATTCATGTGAAAGTATATTTGGGAGGCAGCTTCTACCAAAAGAGAAGAGATAGAATTTCAAAATGCATGTATGATGGGTGAAATGTGCACAGTGAAGACAAACAAATAAACAAAAAACAGATACTGAAAGAAGAATATTTGTATTCCATTTTACTATCTGTCTTGCCTCAATAACAGTTATATTGCAAACATTCTCTTGAAATTCTTCTGTGTAAAATATCGGTAAAATTATACCTTCAAGATGAAATTGGAAGAGAACACTACATTTTTACTATCTTAAAATGTATTCCTTTTCCCAGAGCTTAACATTTGCCAAAAAATGCAGTTTGGACAAATAGCATTAACAACTTCTTGCATTAAAACTTTTATGAGTGCAAACTTTGAGTGATTTTCTGGTAAATCTAATTTATTTAAATTAGCTTTATTTAATTATACATACAGCTGTTCTGTGCCCTGAACATAGCCCAAGGGACTATTTAAAGTGCTTAAGTCTAAATGTCATGTTTTATCACTATGTAACACATAGCAAAGTACAACAAAAAATTTTTAGTTGTTCAAGTGGTAGTACTTCAAGAAAAGAGCTTTCTTTTCCTTTTTTCCCCTCTATAATGTGACAGTTATTATAATGCTATCAGCTACATATAAACAGGACTTTTTCCCTTCCTTGCACACTAAGAATATGATTCAACTTATAGCTCTGCCCTTGTTTAGACAGGACAATTTCATTCCTAAAGCTCTAAAAACCACATTTCCAAAATTTACATCGCAGCTCAAATTTTTATCTAGTTCTTTAGATTCCTGTATTCAGTGTCAACTGAACATTGCCTCATAATTAATCCTAATATGTCCAGAGTAGAATTCATCTTTCAAGCATCTCGCCTTCTATTCTAACTTTGTAAAATGGGACTTCACTTACCGTTTAGACTACTTCTGGTCCTCAGATACTTTGGAGAACAAGATGGTTTAGAGCTGATAATACATCTGTCCTCAGATGGAACAAACCACAGCCAGTGTCACAGCTTAGCAAACTAGAAAGAACTTGCATTCTGGAGTCAGATAAGCTGGATTTGAACTCCAACCTCACTGTTACTGACAAAACAATTTCAGCAAGTTGCTTTTCAAAGTCTTAGTTTCCTCATCTACAGTATAAATAACCACCAAACCTAAAATGCTATCTAGAGAATCCAAAGTGAAAATACATATGAAAATGTTGTGTAAAATCTAAACCTTCATCTAAATATTGATAAATCCTTAAAAATATTCCTAAAAGGAGAATCCAATAGATAAGTCTAAATGTGACAAATCATCTTAGTTTCTGAAACATTAGTATATAAGCCACTATTGTTGAACAGTTACATAATACAAACTGATTCTCAGAAGTTGCATTAAGATTGATTCATCTTACTTGAGTACAGGTTCTCAAAGTCGGTATTGATGATCTTCTGGATTTTTTCAGGATCTGTTGTAGCTTCACTCTTTTCATTATAATGCATGAATTTGGGTCTATCTTCCCCCCGTTATGTTTTTTATAAGGTTGACTAAGGGTTTGTCAATTTTATTTAATCTTCCAGAGAACCAGCTCTTCAATTCATTGATTCTTTGTCTTGCTTTCTTAGTCTCAGTTAAACTAATTTCTATTCTGATCTTTATAATTTCCTCCCTCATCTGAGCTTTGGACTTGACTTGTTCTTTTTCTATAAGTTTCAGGTTCAGAATTGGGTTGTTTATTAGAGCTTGTTCTGTTTTCCTTATGTGAGAATTGATTGCTATAAATTTCCCTCATAACACTACTTCCATTGGATTCCATAAGTTCCAGCATATTGTATCAGCATTATCATTTAATTGTAAAAACTGTCTAATATCTTCTTTAATTTTATACAGTGGAGTACTACTCAGCCATAAAGAAAGATAAACATGTGGCCTTTTTAGGTAAATGGATGCATCTTGAGACAATATTCTCAAGTGAAATAAATCAGACACATGTGTAGATGTCACATTGTTTCTCTGGTGTGAGAAACTGAAAGTGTAAATAAAGTTCCAAATATTTAATAGGTATTGTGAAATAGGAAGCATATATTCCAATGGCAAGGGGCACTAGGGAGCAGGGGTGGGAAAGGAAACAAGGCAAAATTAAAAATGGAAACAAAGCTTTACTGGGGTCAAAGAATGGGAGTGGAATGGGAAAAAAGAAGAATCAAGTACAAATTCTTTGTGATGAATGTGATCATTATGTAAATCTAAAATGTACCAATAAGCTTAATTAATTAAAATAAAAGACTGACTCAGTTCTACTGCAAAGGGGAAAAATACCTGTGAACTAAGCAAAGCCACACATTTCGGAAATAATGGCTGCATGTTCATAAATCTTTAGAAAGACAAGGTTTTGTTTCTTGGCCCTGGTGATGTTATACTTCCTTTTACTTCAATAGAAATTAATCTGTAGTTGATGTTCACTATAGAGAAGTTAGAAGCACTGCTTCTCTAATTTACAGTTGGGGAATTATTTAGGAATTGAGAAAATTAGGATCAGGATGTGACTTTCCTCAGAATTTGACTCTTTTTTTAAAAAATTGAAAGACTTCCAATGAAATTTAATTTAACTGAGATACTACCAAAAGCTCAATATATAATTGCATCTCTCCATCAATGCAGGATGCTCATGTCTTCCTGCCCTAATTCAGGGTATAAGTGGTGTGGATGTCATGACTGTCTATCATGGAAGATCCAGTTGGTTGCACCTGTTTTGGCATTTCCCAAAACTTGTAAAAAAAAAAATTCCTGTGTCCAAATAACATTAACTCAACCAGAACATCACTTGTATGGTAAACCAGGTAACCACATATGTAGTCACTGGGCCTTTTACATTTTGAAAAGTAGCTAATGGCAGCATCTAACACAAATTTCACCTTTTCTTCCTAATAGAGCACCTCAAAATTACTTGTAGCGTGCATTCCCAAACACACAAACTTTGGTCACACTGTCACTGGACTTGTTTGCATGGATAGTTTCATCTCATGTTCTAACCTTTATCCCCCACCAAGCATTTGAGGGTTGACAGTTTTATCTCCTTTGCACATTATGTAAGTCCTTTGTAATCAGGATGTAGCAAGTAACTGAACATCTTGGAGGTCATTACTCTTCCAGTAATTTGCAACACTAATGACACTTCTGCAATTTTTTATGGTGCAAGTGTTTTATGCTTTCTTAATTTCCACTTGGTCTTTTCTTTGGTATTTTTCATTCTGTTTGGGAATTTTACGGGTATAATGTTTGTGTTGTTCATACGAAGAGTGTTTCTACTCCAAAAGAAAGAAAATTACTACAGTAAAACTGGAAAGGTTAGATGATGGTCTTTATAAGAAAAATATATTATAAAAATTTATATCTTTGCTAGAATAAGAGGTTAAGTAATAAATAAAATGAGACTTTTTAAGGAGTGTGTGCCACAAGTCACTGTATACACCTACAAACATGTCTGCAGATGGTGTATCTTAAAACAAAATGAGACAAAACAAAAACTATGTCAGAAATTGAGTATGGTAGTACATTCTTATTAACTCAGCACTCTGGATGCTAAGGCTGGAGAATCATAAGTTAATGTCCAGTGTGGATAAGTTGGTGACTTAGTAATAACTTGTCTCAAAATAAAATAAAAATTTTACAGGGCTTGGGATGGCTCAGTGTGAAAGGTCCTGGGTTCAATCCCCAGGACTTAAAAGTGAAAAGAAAAAGAAAAAAAGAGAGAAAAAAATAAACTGTGTTTTCTGCCCTGGTAGACTTGCCTTCTCCAAAATATCATTGTAAATAGAATAATACGATATATTGCCTTTGGAGTCTAACTTATTTCACTTAGAAAAATGAACTTAGGAGACATTAATTGTGTAGTGTGAATCAAGTTTTTCCTTTATATTCTTGAGTAGTATACCATTCTGTGAATGTATCATAGTTTATGAATTCACTTGTTAATTGATGACTTCCAATTTTTGCAATTACAAATAATGCTGCTATAAAATTTTATGTTCAGGTGTTTGTGTGAACATGAGTTCTCATTCCATGTACATAAATACCTAGAAATAGGATCATTTTTTAAACATTTTTTATTTTAAAGAGAAAAAAACAGTAAAAGCAATGATTCAAAATTTCAAAAAAAGATAACAAGAAATTAACGATGGTTAATATACTGAGTATTGTTATCTTTAAATTAATTACTCAAATTGCAAGATATAGGCATGTATAATTGGTCAAACAATATAAGCACAAACCATTTTTTCCATGAACTAAAAGAAATTAGTAGTATAACTATCTTACCTACCTACCTTTCTAAATATATATATATATATTTTTTTTGTTTTTCCTTAATTCTTTTCTCCTTTCAAACATCCCACTTGTTCTTTCCATTTGAGCAGTTTCTTTCCCTTTCACAATATCTATTGTGGATTATGGATCTTATTTACTTTTATAGTTTCTTACACTAAGGAGACTATGATGTTTAAACACACAAGTTTGATTTATTTCCTTTATGAGTATGGTCTCTAGTTCCATTCATTTAATTATGAAACTCTCGAGTTTATTCTTCTTAATAGCTAAGTAATACTCCATTTTGTAAAACTACCACATCTTTTTTTATCCATTCCTCAGCTGATGGCCATTTGGGTTGTTTCCAAGATTTAGCTATTACAAATTCTGTTGCTATAAACATGGGTGCAAGGGCCGGGAGTTTGGCTCAGTGCCTTAAGTGCCTGCCCTGGCAGGCGCGAGGTTTGTGAGTTCAATCCCTGGTGCCGCAAAAAAAAAAAAAAAAAAAAAAAAAAAAACATGGGTGCACATATATTGATATATTGCTGTGGTATGATGTTTTTAATTCTTCTGGGAAGATTCCCACAAAAGGGAATAGCTGAGTCGAATGGGACCTCTAATTCTAGTTTTTTTGAGGAATCTCCACACTGATTTCCACAGTGGTTGCACCAGTCTGTACTCCCACCAACAGTGGAAAAGGGTTCCTTTTTCCCCACACACCCTCTGGCATTTGTTATTGGTTGATTTCTTGATGATAGTCACTCTTTTTGGGGTGAGATGGAATCACAGTGTTGTTTTAATTTGCATTTCTCTCAAAAATCAATAGCATTCCTGTACACAAAAAACAAACTCATTGAGAGAGAAATTATGGAAATAACAGTTTTCACAGTAGCATTCAAAAAAATGAAATACTTAGGAACCAATCTAATGGAGAATGTAAGAGACTTATATAGTGAAAACTATAGTACTCTAAAAAAGGAGATTGAAGAGGATGTTAGAAAATGGAAAGATATCCCTTGCTCTTGGTTAGGGAGAACCAACATTGTGAAAATGGCCCTGCTCCCAAAACTGTTATACAGATATAATGCAATTCTGATCAAAATATCATTAACTACCTTACAGATCTAGAGAAAACACTCCTAAAATTCATCGGGAACCAGAAAAGGCCTAGAATAGCAATGACAATTCTGGGCAACAAAACCAAGGCAGGAGGCATCTCAATCCCTGACTTGAAATTATACTACAATGCTACAGTGATAAAATCAGCATAGTACTGGCAAAAAAATTAGACCTGAGGATCAATGGAACAGATTAGAAGATGCAAATACAACTACAAAGACACTCAGCCACCTTATATTTGACAACGGGGCTAAACATGTTCACTGGAAGAAAGATAGCCTCTTTAATAAATGGTGCTGGAAAAATTGACTTTCCATATGCTAAAGAATGAAACTAGACCCATGTCTATCACCATGTGCTAAACTAAAGTCAGAATGGCTCAAAGATCTAAATATTAAAAGAGAACCACTAAATTTATTGGAAGACAAGGTAGGTAAAATTCTTGTAGACATATGGGTAGGCAAAAAATTCCTGAACAAAATGCAAACTGCACAGGAAGCACTTCAAAAAATCAACAATTGGGATATCATTTTAAAAAAAAGTTTTTGCACTTCAAGAGAAATCATCAATAGAGTGAACAGAAAGCCCACAGAATGGGAAAGAATTTTAGCCAACTGTCCCTCAGACAAAGGACTTATATCCACAACATATAAAGAATTGAAAAACATCAGGTCCTCCCCAAATTCAAAGACCCAATCCAAAACTGGACTTCTGAGATGAACACACACTTCTCAGATGAAGAAATACAAGTGGCAAATAAATAATTATGAAGAAATGCTCAACAACACTGGTCATTTGAGAAATGCAAAATTAAAACAACATTGAGATTCCATCTCACTTCAGAGAGAATTGCTGCCATCAAGAAATCAACTGATAACAAATGTTGGGGCTGTGGGGAGAAGGGAACTTTTCTCCACTGTTGGTGGGAGTGTAGACTGGTGCGACCACTGTGGAAATCAGTATGGAGCAAAAAACTAGGATTGGAAATCCCTTTTAATCCAGCTATTCCACTTCTGGATATTTTCCCAGAAAAATTGAAAGTGTCATGTCATAGAGATATATGTGCACCCATGTTTTTAGCAGCACAATTTGTAATAGTTAAATCTTGGAAACGACCAAAATGAACTGTGGAATGGATGAAAAAGATGTGGCATTTTTATACAATGGAATATTACTCAGCTATAAAAAGGATGATCTTGAGGCTTTTATAGGTAAATGGAGGAAACTTGAGACTATACTCACTGGTGAAATAAATCAGACTCACATTTGTAAATACCATATCGTCTCCCTAGAGTAAAAAATAAATAACAATTGAAAAAACTGAAAGAGTAGTAAGATCCAAAATGTACAATAGATATTGTAATAGAGAAAGGGAAAGAAAGTGCTCAAAATTAAAGAACAGCTGGGATAGAGGAAAGAAATGGGAGAAAGGAAAAGATTATATGTTTGTCGATGTACACGTATAGCTCTTTGTATGTATAAGTATGCAAGATAGATAACTATACTACTAATTCTCTGTTAGTTCATCAGAAAGAATAGTTTGTGTTGTCACTGTTTGACTGTCTGGTCATTTTTTATGCCTCAGTATCATAACTTGAACAACTACTTCTAAGATAACAATATGTAATATATTGACTAGTATTGATTTCTTATTTTTTTTGAAATTCTGTATTACTTCTACCTTTTTTTCTGTTTTGCTTTTTTAAAATAAAAAAAATTTACATTTCTCAAATGACCAGTGATGTTAAACGTATTTCATATATTTAATTACCATTTGTATTTCCTTACCCGAGAAGAGTGTATTCATTTCAGATGCCGGTTTATGGATTGGGTCTTTGAATTTGACGGACCTGATTTTTTACAATTCTTTATTTATTCTTTATAGAAATCCTTTGTCTGAAGGACAGTGGGCTAAAATTTTATCCCAATTTGAGGGTTTTCTTTCACTTTGTTGGTGATTTCTTTTGATGTAGAAAAACGTTTTAATAAGCTGAGATCCCAGTTGTTGATTCTTTGAAGTACTTCCCATGCAGTTTGAGTTTTGTTCATGAACTCTCTGCCAAGTTCTATGTCTTCAAGATTTCTACCTACTTCTAGTACATTTAGTATTTCTCTTTTAATATTTAGATCTTTGATGCATGTTGTCTTTAGTTTAGTGCATGGTGATAGATATGGGTCTAATTTTAGTCTTCAGCGTGTGGAAAGCCAGTTTTACCAGCATCATTTATTAAAGAAACTATCTTTTTTCTGGGGACCATGTTTTGCCCTTCTGTCAAAAGTAAGGTGACTGCATGTGTTTGTTGTCGTGTCTACATCTTTCAATCTATTCTATTAATCTTCAGATGTTTTTTGCTATTACTATGCTGATTTTATCATAGTAGCTTTGTAGTATTACTTCAAGTCTGGGATTGTGATGTCTCTTGCCTTGCCTTTGTTGCCCAGGCTTACCCTTGCTATTCTAGGTCTTTTCTGTTTCCAAATGAATTTTAGGAATGTTTTCTCTAGTTCTGTGCTGTATGCTAATGGTATTTTGATTGGGATTGCATTAAATGTGTATAAAAGTTTTGGGAGTGTGGCCATTTTCACTATGTTGGTTCTTTCTATCCATGAGCATGGGATATCTTCCCATTTTGTGATATCCTCTCTGATCTCTTTTTTCAGAGTGATATAATTTTCAATGTATAGATCTTTTATTTCATTTGTTAGATTGAGTCCTAAGCATTTTATTTTATTTTGTTTTATTTTATTTTATTTTATTTTATTTTTGGATGCTGTTGTGAAGGATGTGGTTTCCCTAGTTTCTCTCTCAGTGAGTTTGTTATGTACAGGAATGCTATTGATTTTTTAGTGTTGACTTTGTATCTAGCTATGCTACTAAAATTTGATCATTCATTCTAGAAGTCTTTTGGTTGAGTTTTTAGTGTCTTCAATGTAGAGTACCATGTCATCTGTGAATAATGATGGTTTAACTTCTTCTTTTCCTATCCTTATTCATTTTATTACTCTCTCTTGTGTAATTGCTTTGCAAATATTTCCAGAAATAAATAGGAATGGAGATAGTGGACATCCTTGTCTTGTTCCTCATTTTAGATTGAAAGCTTTCAGTTTTTGTCCATTTAGTATGATGTTGGCTGTTGGTTTGTCATAGATGGATTTTACCAGATTGAGCTAAAGACCATTTATTCTTATCTTCTGTGTCTTTTTTATTATGAATGAGTGCTGGACATTATCAAAAGTTTTTCCAATGTATTGAAATGATCATGAGTTTTTTGTCTTTGGGTTTGTTGATATGGTGTGTTACATTTATTGATTTGTGGATGTTGAACTATCCCTGAATTCTTGGGATGAATCCTACTTGATCATGGTGTATAATATTCTTGATGATTTGCTGCATTTTGTTTGCTAGTATTTTATTGAAGATTTTTGCATCTATGTTCACTAGGGAGATTGGCTTGTAGTTCTCTTTTTTGGATGGGTCTTTCTCTGGTTTTGTTATCAGGGTAATACTTGCCTCCAGGAATGAGTTAGGGAGACTTGCTTCTCTTTCTATTTCATTAAAGAGTATGAGGAATATTGGTGTTAAATCTTCTCTAAATTTCTTGTAGAATTCAGCCATGAATCCATCAGGACCTGGGTTTGTTGGTAAATTTTTTATTACATTTTCAATTTCTTTAATTGATATTGGGTTTTTCAAAATTTTTATACCTTCTTGATCCAGCTTTGGTAATTCATATGTTTCTAGGAATCTGTCCATTTCTTCTGTATTTCATATCTTGTGGGAGTAAAGATTTTCAGAGTAGGTGTTGATGATCTTGTGAATTTCCACATGATCTGTACTGATTTCACCCTTTTCATTCATTGTTGCATGAAATTGAGTTTTTTCTTTCCTTTTTCTGATAAGGTTGGTTAAAGGTTTATCAATTTTATTTAATTCTTTCAAAGAACCAACTCTTCAATTCACTAATTCTTTGATTGCTTTCTTGGTCTCAATTGTGTTAATTTATGCTCTGATCTTTATAATTTCTTCCCTTCTATGAGCTTTGGGCTTGACTTACTCTTTTTTTTTTTAATGCCTGACTGGTAGCATTAGATTTTTTATTTGTGCTCATTCTGTTTTCCTTATGTGAGAATTCACCACTATAAATTTTCCTCTTATGACTACTTTCCCTGCATCCCACAGGATCTCGTAAATTGCATTTGCACTTTTGTTTAATTGTAGTTATTGTTTAATAACTTCTTTAATTTCATCTGTGACTTATTGGTTGTTCAGGAGGGTGTTACTTAATTTCTATGAGGTTTTGTGGTTTCTTTGCACTATGGTCAGATAATGTGCATGGGATACTTTCAATTCCTTTGCATTTACTTAAGCATGTTCTATGGGCTAGTATATGGTCTATTTTAGAGACTGTCCTATGTGCATCTGAGAAGAATGTGTATTCTGATGTTGTTGGGTGAAACATTCTGTAAAATCTACTAAGTCCATTTGTTGGCAGGTTTGGTTTAGTTCTGTTATTTCTTCGCTAGTTTTTTGTCTAGTTGATCTTTGTGACAATGGGGTATCGAGGTCCTCCATTATAATTGTGTTATTGCTTATTTGACTTTTAATGTCTATTAATATTTGTCTTGTGTAGTTGTGTGCTCCCATATTTGATGAATATATATTTATGATTGTTATCTTTTCCTCTTGATCTTTTCCCCTAAGAAGTATGTAGTGACCTTCTTTATTTTGATCATTCTTTGTTTGAAGTTCACATTGTCTGCAAACAGAATAACTACCCCTGCTCTTTTCTGGGTTCCTGTTGCATGGAGTATTGTTTTACATGCTTTGACTTTTAGTTTATGTTTCATTTTGAGTTAAATGTGTCTTGTACACAGCATATTGTTGGATTTTGTTTCTTGATCCATTCTGCCAATCTGTTTCTTTGATTGGTAAACTGAGACCATTTATGTTGATGGTAATAACTAATATGTATTGGCTTATCTTTGTCATGGTATTTTCTTACTCTTGATTCCATACTTCTCCTGTCTGTTTAATTGCTTGCTCTTGTTGGTGGTTTCCTTCTGTTGTTGCTCTTGGAATTGTGGTCATTTTTGTCTTCGTCAAGACTATCTTTCAGTACTCTTTGTAGTGTTGGTTTGATTGTCATGTTTCTTCAGTTGTTCTTTATCATGGAAGTATCTTATTTGTCCATTAATTTTGAAAGATAGTTTTTCAGGTTGTGTCAACCTGGGTTGCAAGTTGTTTTCTTTCAGAATTTGAAATACTTCATTCCAAGCTCTGCTTGACTTGAGGGTTTGTGTTGGGAAGCCTATCATGATTCCGTTGTCATTTCCTTTATAGGTGATACGCTTATTTTCTGTAACAGCTTTGAGTACTCTATTCTTGTGCTGAATTTCTGTGATCTTTATTATTATACGTCTGCAAGTAGATTTATTTGGTTATGGATAATTTGAGTATCGTATTCCTCACATATCTGTATGTCAGATTTTTTTCCTATGCTTGGGAGATTTTCTACTGTTACTTCTGCTATTACTTCTGCAAATATTTTTTATGTCATTCATGTTGACATCAGGTTTTTCATTGACACCAATTATTCTCATATTATTTTCCTTTGTTTCATCTTGCAGCTGTTGAATTGTTATTCCTGATCATTTTGTTAGTTTCAAGAGATCTTTCCTTCCATGATCTCTAGTCACAGTACTGTCTTCAAGATCTGGAAATCTGTCTTCAGTTTCATTCAAGCAGTTTTTCCAGCTTTCAATGGAATTTTTAATTTCCTAGAGATTTTGTTGAATCTACTTCATGCATTCTATTTGTTTCCTCTATTGATCATTCACTGCTTTCATACTCCTCCTATCATCATCTATTTTTTATCTATCTCTTCTCTAAATTTGCTGAGCAATTGCTTTATATATGTTGACATTTCTTTTTTATCTGAGATATTATTTCTGATCTGATTTCTTCTATAACCTCATGGATTTGTTTCTTTACTTTTGCTGCTATCATTTCAGAAATTTCAGGTGTTTGCTTTCTAATTTCTTCTATGTTGATGTCTCCTGGACTTGTTATGGGTGGGCTGGAAAACTGAGATTGCATTTTGCTTTTGTGTCTTGTCATTTTCTATTTGAAATTTAAAAAAAAATTTTTTCTGTGATGATTCTTCTGGATTCTAGGTACCTACATCACTAGTATTAAGATCTCTCTAGGAAAAGTCTGTTCTTCAGGGATATCTTCTGTGTGTAGGAGATTCTTGATTTGTGTCTGTTATAAGATTTTACCTTTGCAATTAATTCAAAGTGGGATGTTGTTTTCTGTTTGGCTCAGTCCCTGTCCTTTGGTGTAGAACTGTGGTGAGGTTATTACCCCAGAGCTTCCCCATATTGTTATAGAAGGGACAACAACTGATTAGAACAGATACGACATCCTAGCTAAAGTAGTAAAATTAGCAATACCAATAGCATCAAGCACAATTTAGAAACTGACAAACTGTGTTAACTATTGATTTTGTACTTTAGACCATAGGAGTAGAGTCTATATTTATATAACAGGACTGATCATAAATTTGGAGTTTGTATACAAAGTGTTTCCCATTGGAAGAATGGCTTTATCCTGTGATTGGGAAGTTTAGGGAGGATACTAGATAAAACAGATAACTGGAAAGGAAGTAGAAGCAAGGCTGGCAAACAAAGAATGATCATGCAAGGTTCAGGAAACTAGAGAAAGGTGAAGAAAAGAAAGAATGAAGGAGTATTTGAGGGATTATCCAAACTTTGTCTCTGGGTTTGGGAGATGGGATTAGTTTTCTGTGGTTGGAGTTCTCCCTAGCCTTTCAGAAAAGAGAGAAAAAGGGCAAAAGAAATAAACAACCAAAGAAAAAAAAGAAAGAAATATGAAGAAAAAAAAGGAAGAGAAAAAATAATTGAAAGAAAAGGACTGGTTACCAAGTCCTGGATTCTTCCTGAGCTGGTTGCCAATCCCATGGAGCACTTATTCAACCACTGGCTCTTATTATCATTGTTACTTCAGACTTTTCACACCACTAGTCTCACCTGTTTGTGCTGTGTGCCTTAGTTAGTACCCTGCAGTGTCACTAGTGTTCCTTCTTGTCTCTGGGCTTTCCCAAGCAATTCACCTCAGGCATGGCAGTAGCAAGGAAAGAGGCTGCCCTCCTCTGGTGCAGCTCACCTGGATTCCCACAGTGGCCAAGAGGCAATGGGAGAGGTTTCTTTCCTCTGTTGTGGTTCATCACCTGAATTTCTCCTGTGGGGCCAGTTATTGAGTCCTGGATTCTTCCCAGGCTGATTTGCTTAGGACTATTGATGTGAGCAAATGATTGGCTCACATTGTTACTGCTGCTTCAGACTTTTCCAGGCTGCTGATCCCACCTGTCCATTGTGTGTATCCCAGCCAGTGCCCACTGTGTCACTGGGGTTCTTGCAGGTCTGCCAGGGTACTTTGGATCCATTTAGTTTTTTTAACTGACAAAAAACAAAGGTCAAGATGTTTTTCACAGTGACTATAACATTTAGCATTCCAGTAGTGATGAATGAACATTCTTAATACTCTGTACTCTCATCAGCAGTTGGTATTTTCAGTTTCTTTATAAAAAAATATTTAGCTGGTCTAATAGGTGCATAGTAGTATCTTATGGTTTAAATACAGTCTTCTCTAAAGACTAAGGATATTGAACACCTATTTATAAATTTATTTGCCTTCTTTATATCTTCCTTGATGAAGTATCTGTTGAGACATTTTGCCTATATTTATTTACTTATCCTTGAATTTTAAGAGTTCTTCATATATTATGAATACAAGTCTATCAAAGAGTATGTGAATTGTAAATTTTTCTCTCCATCTATGATCTGTCTTTTCATTTTCCTAGTGGTGTCTTTCACAGAGCATTACGGTACTGCTAATTTTAATGTGGTTCAAACCATCAATCCATTTATGATCTGTGGCTTTGGAATAGCATTCAAAAATTCAGCAAATGAAAAGTCATATAAATCTTTATACCATCTAGGAATTTTATAATTTAATGCTGCATATTTAGATGTGTAATCAATTATGAGTTGCTCTTTGCATATTATGTGAGATTTGTGCCAAACTTTATTTTTCTACATGTTGAAGTCCTATTGTTCTAGTTTTACTCCTAACATTTTCCTTTCTCTTTTGACTCATCTTTCCACCTTTCTCAGAGCTACATTGACTCTTCATGGGGGTTTAGTTTGGGCCTCTCTGTTCAGTTTCATGTTTTTCCTTTTTCCAAAACTACACCATTTTTTATCACAGTCATTATTATTCATCTTATAGTAAGTCTTAATATCAAGAAACAAACCCAAGTCCTGCTTTCAGGTAGAATAACTCCTTTGGCCTTTTTCTTTTTAGAATTACTTGAGTATTTCAGTCTGCTCCTTTTTCATGTGAATTTTAGAATTCAGTTTGTTATTATTCAAAACTGCTTGCTGAGACTTTGATTACTACTGAGTTGAAGCTATACATCAAATTGGAGAGAAGTGACATCTTAACAATCTTTTTTATTAGTATATGTTGCTTGCAGTATATAATGATTACAGTTATTGTGTGGAAGTTGATACATGTACATAACACATCTTAATTCTTTTGTCGTCCCTTATCCTTCCCATAAACACCACATTTTCTTTATTAATTTGGAATATGTTGGATGGACATATAGGCAATTTTCTTAAACGGCATTGTTCCATGCTCATGACAAAACTTCATTTCTTTTTTCGTCTCCTTCCCTCCCCTTGCCTCCTCCTCCCTCTTTCTCTTGGTCCCCTTCCTTTTTGAAGAAGATCTGTCTCCCTACTTCCTAGTATCTATCTTTCATTTCTCTCTTTATATTTTGGGTTTCGCATATTAGAAAAAAATATGATATTTAAGTTTTTCTGTCTGAATTGTTTGATTTAACATTATAGTCTCAATGTGCATCAGTTTTCCCTCAATTTGTAGTTCTCCATTATTAATATTGGGCCTGATCTTCAATGACTCATGCCATACAATGAAAGAAGACTCGTGACATGGGGAGAGAGCTAATGATCATGCTGTTTATTAAAGTGAGACTGTCCAAAAGACAGTTTAAGAAAAGTACATGTTACACTTGAGCTGATAGCATTGGGATCTGAATGGATAGGCTTGAGTTGATAGACTTGGGAATGCTTGGGAACTGAATGGAAAATTCCCCACCTCCTGCAGCTACAAGACTGTGGTCCCCTCTAAGTCGCATCATACTCTGTCTTCAGAGGCCTTAGCTGCCCTGCTACGAAGGCCACATCTACAGCTTAGATGCAAAGCACTTCATATATACATTTTCAGTGTTGACTCCCACACAAATGACTAATGTTTATCCTTCTTTATGGTAGATTATATTCCATTGTGTGTAAGTGTCACATTTTCTTTATCCTTTGATCTATTGACAGGCATATATAGGCCACTTCCAAGATTTAGCTATTATGAGTTGTGCTGCTACAAACATGGGTAATCATGGATCACTGTAATATGATGTCTTTAACTTTAGATTTTGAGTTATCTCCAAACTGATTTCCATAGTGGTTATGCTAGTTTACATTCCTACCAACAATCTTGAACATTCTAATTAATAAACATGGTATATGTTGCTTTGTATTCAACTTTGGTTTCTTTTCATAGTGTTCTATAGTCTTCAGCTTACAGATCCTGCAAATATTTATTTATTTTGTTTTTGGCAACAGGGGTTGAACTCACAGCCTTGTGCCTGCCAGGCAGGCACTTAAGCCATTGAGCCAAACTCCCAGCCCTAGTTTTTTGAGGCAGGGTCGCACTATGTAGCTCAGGCTGGCCTTGTGCTCACATGGTAGCCCAAGCTGGCCTTGCGCTCATGTTGTAGCACAAGCTGGCCTTGAACTCACAACACTCCTCCTAACTCAGTCTCCCAAGTGCTGGGATTAAAGGCATGCGCCACCATGCCCGGCTCCTGCAAATATTTTTTAAAAGAGAATAAAACCAAACAAAACAAAATATAATAAAGCTAATCAGAGCAGAACAATGAAAGCAATATAGGACTTCAAAACAAGATTCTAGGAAATCAACCATGGATACCACAGTGTCTCTTGTTTTCTTCAAAATAGCTGTTCATGCTATCAGACATACTAAAATCAAAACAGAAAAAAAAGAACAAGACAAAACAATAAACACTATCAAAACAAAAGAATGAAAACATATTTTAAAGATACTAAAACCAAACAGACTAAAACAAAATAAAGCGAATCAAAACAAAACTGAAAATGATACAAGATTTAAAAACGAGATAATAGGAAATCAAAAATGGCTACCATAATTCCTCTGGTTATCTTCAAAACTCTGCCTATACCATAAGACATAATGAAATCTAATAAAACAGAACAGAATAAAAGCAATCAAAACAGAATATTAAATAAAACAAAACAATAAAATGGAACTAAATAAAACAGTGAAAATAATATCGGATTTCAAAAAAAAAAAGAAATCCCTCATATTTGCTGTATTGCATATTGTTATCCTCTTAATAGGTGCTCAGACTACTGACCCCACACCTGCAAAGTCAATCAAACAATACAAGTATTACATTGTTTTGGTACCTCAACTCAGCCTGTCCTCTAAATCAGCTGGTTGCTTACAGGGAGGATGGGGGTGTGGTGTTCTTGTCTCCCAGCCCATGTGCCGGTTGACTCACAGGAAGGACAAATTGGCTTCTTGTTACACCTCCCAGGCCCAGCATGGCTTCCACTGACTCATGTGAAGGGTGAATTGGCTTCTTGTTTCTCCCCCTGGGCCCTGCATGGCTTCCACAGGATCATGGGAAGGACCAATTGGCTTCTTGTTACTCTTCCAAGTCCAGCATGGCTTCTGCTGACTCAGGGGAAGGGCAAATTGCCTTGTTTCTTCCCCCGGGCCCGCATGGCTTGGCTTCCTGTTACTACTCTCAGGCTCAGCATGGCTTTGCCAACTCACAGAAAGTGGTGAATTCCCTGGAAATATTTTGTTAGATACTTCATTGTTTTCAGTTTTACTGTAAGTAATATTGTTTTCAAATTATAAATTCCAAATAATCATTTATGATATATCAGTATATTATTGTCCTACTGTGATGTTGTATCACATTTCTTAATCTTGTCTTTAATATCTGGATTTTGGGAATATTCTTTGAGTGCCCTACACAGACACTCATATTGTCTGCAAATCACATTATTTGGCTGACAAAACTATACTCAATAACCAATCTATACTCCACGTAAGGGAAAACAGTTCCTCCAACCACTTATAATGCCTTGCACAAAGTAGTGTCTGTATTTCTCAGTGTTTATACTTGTAATTATGTTACCAGCTTATTCACATACATGTCTCCTCCATAGACTATCATATCTTTGCAGGTAGGACCTGCAGTTGTGCCTTTCATTCCATGCATCTATAAAAATACCAGACATGTGGGAAGACTATGTTAACTATGTATTTAATAAAGGATGGCAAATAGAAGGATAAGAGAAGTCAAGGAAATAAGACAATAAGAACAGAAGGAAGGACCAAAGGAAAGAGGAAACCAGTTCAAAAATTTAGACAACCAATTAGATGTGCAAGGATAATACACTTTATGTTTTTATTGCTTAGCTTTAATCTTCCTCATGGCCTTCACCCTGCCAAGACAGGAAGAAGGGAAGAGAGCATTAACCTTTCCAACTGAACACCTCCAAGTATTTTAATTAGCACCATTTCATTCAGGAAAATTAATGTGCTTGAGTACATGTTCAGTCTTTCAGATATTTCTCTCCATCCTGTTATTCCCAAGATGGTACCTGGGTGGTAGAGTTCCACAGAGGACCCCATATTGGCATGGTGGTCTACTTTCAGAGTTGAGAGTACATTTGTACAATTTAGTATGATCCTTTCCATGGCATCTTAGAACTAGAGGATTTCAAAATGGAATGAATGTGTGTATCTTTCTAACTAGACTGTATATTTATTTGTTTGATAATATAAACCAACCTTAGTTCCAGTCTGGCATAAGGAACTAAAAAGTGCAAATATAACCTGAAACAGTAAGTTCCTGCCGGACAATTACTCAACATATCTACCAAAAGATAGATCAAGTTGTAATTTTTGGACTGTAGTATGAATACGGTCAAAGCTATAAACATGACAGATATATTGAGTTGTGTTTTCCGTCTTCATTTCCTGTATTGAATTTTAAATTGGACTATTTTAGTAGTTATATAAAACACTCTTACTTCAAGTTAACAAAGGCATAAAAAATAGCAGTTAAAATATCCATGACCATATGTATATATGTCTATGTGATATTGTGTTATATATAAAATTTTATATTATATCTAATGTTATATGTAATATTATATACATGCATACATAAGATACATTCAGGAGGCCCATGGTTATTCATTTCATATTACACTCCAGGGTAAATAGAAATAAATCCTGTATTTTCATGTAGGCTTTGGTTTATTTTCCTCTAAATTTGAGAGACATGAAGAAATTTCCACACATTCACGTTCTTGAGTCCTTAAGGTAGAGTTTCCCAGCATTCAAACAATGTGTTTCTTGCTTTATAATTGCTTCAGGTAGTGCTCTTCCCTAACAAGAACTCTTTTGAAGCATAAACATTTTTTTTATTTTAAAAAAGCAAGATAGTAATAAAGGTAGAAGTAATACAGAATTTCAAAAAAAAGTAAGAAATCAATACTAGTCAATATATTACATATTGTTATCTTAGAAGTAGTTGTTCAAGTTACGAGACCTAGGCATACAAAATGATCAGACAATCAAATAGTGACAACACAAACTATTCTTTCTGATGAACTAACAGAGAATTACTAGTATAGTTATCTGTCTTGCATACTTATACAAACATACAGTTATATGTGTATATCAACAAAGATATAATCTTTTCCTTTCTTCCATTTCTCCTTTCCTCTATCCCAGCTGTTCTTTAATTTGAGCACTTTCTTTCCCTTTCCTTATTGCAATATCTATTGTACATTTTGGATCTTATTACTCTTTTAGTTTTTTTCAATTGTTATTTATTTTTTACTCTAGGGAGATGATATGATATTTACAAATGTGAGTCTGATTTATTTCACCAATGAGTATAGTCTCAAGTTTCCTCCATTTACCTATAAAAGCGTCAAGATCATCCTTTTTATAGCTTAGTAATATTCCATTGTATAAAAATGCCACATCTTTTTCATCCATTCTGCAGTTCACAGGCATTTTGGTTGTTTCCAAGATTTAGCTATTACAAATTGTGCTGCTAAAAACATGGGTGCACATATATCTCTGTGACACGACACTTTCAATTTTCCTGGGAAAATACCCAGAAGGGGAACAGCTGGATTAAAAGGGATTTCCAATCCTAGTTTTTTGAGGAATCTCCATACTGATTTCCACAGTGGTCATACCAGTCTACACTCCTACCAACAGTGGAGAAGTGTTCCTTTTTCCCCACAGCCCCATGAACATTTATTATCAGTTGATTTCTTGATGGCAGCAATTCTCTCTGAAGTGAGATGGAATCTCAATGTTGTTTTAATTTGCATTTCTCGAATGACCAGTGTTGTTGAGCATTTCTTCATGCTCATTTATCTGCCACTTGTATTTCTTCATCTGAGACGTGTGTGTTGATCTCAAATGTCCATTTTTGGATTGGGTCTTTGAATTTGGGGGAGGCCTGATATTTTTGAATTCTTTGTATGTTGTGGATGTAAGTCCTTTATCTGAGGGACAGTTGGCTAAAATTCTTTCCCATTCTGTGGACTTTCTGTTCACTTTATTGGTGATTTCTTTTGAAGTGCAAAAGCTTTTTATTAGAATGATATCCCAGTTGTTGATTCTTTGAAGTACTTTCCATGCAGTTTGCGTTTTGTTAAGGAACGTTTGCCTACCCCTATGTCTTCAAGATTTTTACCTACCTTGTCTTCCAGTAAATTTAGTGGTTCTCTTTTAATATTTAGATCTTTGCCAATTTTGACTTAAGTTTAGTACATGGTGATAGACATGGGTCTAGTTTCATTCTTCAACATATGGAAAGCCAATTTTTCCAGCACCATTTATTAAAGAGGCTATCTTTCTTCCAGTGAACATGTTTAGCCCCGTTGTCAAATATAAGGTGGCTGAGTGTCTTTGTAGTTGTATTTGCATCTTCTAATCTGTTCCATTGATCCTCAGGTCTAATTTTTTTTGCCAGTACCATGCTGATTTTATCACTGTTGCTTTGCAGTATAATTTCAAGTCAGGGATTGAGATACCTCCTGCCTTGGTTTTGTTGCCCAGAATTGCCGTTGCTATTCTAGGCCTCTTCTGGTTCCAGATGAATTTTAGGAGTGTTTACTGTAGATCTGTAAGGCATGTTAATGGTATTTTCATTGGGATTGCATTATATCTGTATAACAGTGACCAATATAACTGATATATACTGGCTTAAGTTTGTCATGTTATTTTCCTGTTTTTGGTTTCCTGCTTTTCCCCCTAGTTTAATTGTTTACCTTGCCTGATCATTTTTTTCTGTTGTTTTTCTAGGAATTGTAGTCATTTTTGTCTCTCTCTATTATGTCTTTCAGTATTCTTTCTAGGGTTGGCTTGGTAGACATGAATTTCTTTAGTTGCTCTTTGTCATGGAAGTATCTTATTTCTCCATCAATTTTGAAAGAAAGTTATGCAGGATACATCAATCTGGGTTGAAAGTTGTTTTCTTTCAGGGTCTGAAATACTTCATTCGAAGCTTGTCTTAACTTGAGGGTTTGTGCTGAAAAGTGTTCCATGATTCTAATGGGCTTTCCTTGATAGGTGAGTTGTATATTTTCTCTAACAGCTATTAGTATTCTGTTTTTAAACTGTATGTCTATGATCTTAATTATTGTATGTCTGGGTGTAGATTTATTCTGGTTATGATTGTTTGGCATTCTATATGCCTCACTTTTCTGCATATCTGATTCTTTTCCCATGTTTGGGAAATTTTCCACCATTACTTCTACGAATAGTTTTTTAAATCAGTTGGTTTGACTCCTGCATTTTCGTTGATGCCTATCAGTCTTATACTGTTTGTCTTTGAATCATCTTGAAGTTATTGAATTGTTATTTCATGCTCCCTTGTTATTTTTGCAAGTTCTTTCCTTTCATGATCACTACTGTGATCCTGTCTTTGAAATCTAAAAGTCTATCCTCAGCTTCATTTAAACAGTTTCACCAGCTTTCAATGGAGTTTTGTATTTCCTGGATATCTCCTTGAATTTTTTTCATGGATTCTATTTGCTTCCTAAGTTGCTCATTCAAGGTTTCTATCATTTCCCCATGCTCCTATACTTATATTATCTATGTCTACTTTAGCTATGCTGAGTAATTCCTTTACTAAGGTTGTCATTTCTTTCTTTTCCTGAGAGATTATTTCTAGTCTGATTTCCTCTATTGCTTCATGGATTTGTTTCTTTATTTCACTTGCTATCATTTCAGAAATTTCATGTGTGTGACTTTCA
>RJWM01030519.1:0-23304 GCA_004363535.1 Dasyprocta punctata
GTATTAATTGTTCTTTCTCAATAACGAATACATTCAGCAGTGTTCTTTTTAGTTATCTTACATATACATATATACAGGTTTATATCTTTTCCTCTTCCCTTTTCTCTGTCCGCCTATTCCCTTCCCAATTATCTTTGCTCTTTGAGCTGTTTTTTACCCTTCCATAGTATTTATTATAGATTTTGAATCATATATACTTTTCCATTTCTTACACTAGGGAGACAATACGGTATTTACACGTGTGGGTTTGATTTATCTCACTTATGAGTATGGTCTCAAGTCGTGATCACGTGTATTTTGAAAGCATCTAAATTTCATAATGCCTTAATAATATCTTGCTCAATTGCATTCACCCACAAAATGCATATTAATTATTGCTAAGGATAAAGACCTCATAAATTTCTGAATAAAACATCTATATCTTAACTCATGACTTGATCACAACATTTGCAGTTTTTGTTAGGTACTGTGCTATTCTTCATTAGATGCTAGTATGACATAGTTGAGATTAGAAATAAAACAAAAGAATAAGCCAGTCATAATATCATTAGCTTTAAATTCTAATGGAATTGTTTAATCAAAATTTGAACATGTTATGATGTGCAAAGACTTACATAAGGAAGAAAATAGAAGTTAGAATTCTGAAGTAGCTAATACATTGAATACTTCACTTAGCAAAAAACCCTACAAATTGCCTTTTTAAAAAAATTGAACATATCCATGTTTATTGTAGCACTATTCACAATAAATGTTCTTTAAATTTGCATTTCTTTTATTGTCACTGAAATTAAACACATTCCTATGCAGTAAAAAAAGAAGTGTTATCTAAAATTGCCTCCAATGCCTTATTACTTTTCAAAACCAACAGCATTCACGTATATTTTCTGAAGCATTTCTGTGAGTGTACTCATGACCTCATGATTTAGTTTTAAGACAACATTATATAATTATCCTGAGATCAGTCATTCCCCTTGAGTGAGCCAACTGCAGCCTCACAGAGTCAGGCAGATGATAAAAATAAAGTTTCCATGGTTTTTGAATAGCTAATCAGATCCTATTTTGCAAGGCAATTTCTCTGCTAGTCTAGCTCAAAATACTGCATACCTAATTATTAAATTGGTAGACAGTATGTTTTTGGTTAAGAGGCACATATTTTGAAATTCTTAATTGCAAGAAAAATCATTTATACTCTTGATTAACAGATACATACAGTTTTCATTTTATCCTCTATCTTTGTTCAAGGCATGTTTACCTCCCAGGTGTTTTGAAAAATACTTGAGAAATTTTATTTTCTCTAGTTTGCTCAGTAAATTCAGGATATTGCTCTGTTAATAATGGTATGTATTTTCACCGATATATATCTGAATATTAACCACTCACACTAAGGTATCTTATGCTAAATGTTCTGAGAATTATAAGAAATATTATCATAAAATTATAGCACTAAGCATATGCTGAAGAAGAATAATGTTCTAAATGCTGTAGGAATTATATTTTCAGATTTAAATGGAATTAGTTAAAAAGATCTGCTACACATCATAGTGCTTATACTGTATTAAACACTCGAAATGAGGTATCATATTATGTGTTATTACCCACACGTAACTACAAACACATAAAATAAAAAACCAAGAGGTAAAAACAACTTGTATCTTGATTTTGTTCTTAGATCCATGGTTGTTTACAGGAAACTGTATGCATTTAGTATGCAAATAGTTCTTTTGGCTCAATTATACTTAAATATAACTGCTGGAAAACATAAAAATAAAATAACAGTTGAAGTCATCTTTTAAATTATACTCAGACTTTTGAAGAGAAAGTATAAGTCATGAGACTATTAATTCTGTGCAAACTTTGGAATAAAACTTTCTTCCTTTCTTTTCTTAAATTAATTTTACTGGTACGTTGTAGTCATACATAATGATTACCTTCATCATAGGGAATTTATACCTACAAAATATATTTTAATTCATTTTTCCCATTCCCCTGACTTCGTTTCAATCCTTCTTCCCCTCTTCATTTACAAAACTTTGTCTCTATTCTTTATCTTCTATTCCTTATTCTTTTAGTTTTTATTCCTATTTTCTTTTTTTCCTTTTTTTCTCCCCCCCCCCTTTGTTTCCTTTTCCTCTTGAACATTTTCTTCCTACTTCCCAGTATCTATCCTTAATTTTGGTTCTTATTGATGGTTTGTGTTTCTCACACACAAGAAACAATGCAATATTTAAACATATGTGCACAGCTGAGTCAACCCGTAGAATATGAAAACAATCTTACCAGCTATCCCTCTGACAAAGAACTAATATACAGAATATATAAAGAACTCAAAAAAATCAGTAACCTCAAATTTAAAGACCCAGATCAAAAACAGGCACTTGAAATCAATAGACACTTCTCAGATTAAGAAGAAAAAGCAGCAAATAAATGTATGAAAAATGTTCAATATCACTTTCATCCTTTTTTTATAAAATTTCATCTATTGCACTTTCACATATTTTTCTTAAATTTTGAATACAAATTTATAAATGTAGATTTCTCAATATGAAGTTCCTCTTTTGGAGCAATAAGGGTTGCACAAACCAAGACCCAATTGCTAAACTGCCTCATGTGGTGATGTTAGGAGAAAAAGCACAGTCCTTTGGTTCTTTGGGCTGTTTAATTTCTGCAATATTTAAAGGTTTCCAGGGAAGTTCTTTCTAATAGCATGCAGATCAATTTTTTCACTACCTGTCTCATTGAGAAACACGAAAAGTGGTGAATGAAATAATTGCAAGTATGCTTTAAAAGAATAAGCAAGCAAGCAAAACCAACGTGAAGCCCTTGTGGCTAACCAAGATAAGGCCAAAATGTTGAGGGTGCATCAATTCAATGGAGAGAATGTTTTCACCCTTACCACTGGTGTTTGCAGTCTGACTGGAAGGCAAATCTCAGGCTTGTCAATGACAGAGGTCTTAGGATGAAACCTTTATTTCTCTACCACTGCTCAGGACCTATACTTGTTTTTCCATCTGAAGTCAATATAGCCCACCCATTCCTGTCTCTGGGAATAAAATGTGACCACGATCCTTTAGGTTAATTTTAATTCAAAGGTCTATTACCTGGATTTTCAGTGGTTTTAGATTACTGTTGACACAATGCAATTCTCTCTAGAAGACTCCATATAATGGATTCAGTGTCTTAAAAGTATTCCATAAACAGTGCACATAAAATCTATACATATCATTAAGGAAAGTTATCCCCAAAGCAAGAGTCAGCATAAGCAATAAAAAAGCTAATATAATAAAGATGTTGAAATTTCCAGATAAAGGTTATAGATATTTAAGCTTGTTTTTGAGGACATAAATTGAAATTAGAGACACATTCACATAATATGTTCATAATCAAATCTGAAGGAGATAATAAGGAATAATTCAGAAAAGGTAGAATACACAGAAAACTACTTAAATATTACCATTAAAATGTAAAGACAGCTCCCCCCACACAGGGGATCTTTGCATGCCTGCTAGAGCATAGGTGAGCACACCCTCCACCCACAGGACCTTGGCAGACTGGCAAGAGCTCTCCCACCACCCAGAGGACCCTGGGTAGTCCTGTGAGAACACCAGTGACACAGTAGGGCCCTAGTTGGAGTGCATTCCATGGACAGATGAATATTATGGCCTCAAAAAGTACAAAACAACAGTAACAGTATGAGCCAAAAGTTGGTTCACATCAACACTCCTAGGCTGGTCAGCCTGGGAAGAATCCAGGACTCACCCAACTGGCCCCACTGGAGGATTCAGATGCCAGGCACCTCCCCTATATTGTGGGACCCAGCAACTGGGTGAACACCAGCTACACAGTAGGCCCCTTACTAAGATGCACAGGATGAACAGGTGAGACTAGTGAGATTGAAAAGACTAAAGTATGAAGCAAGAGGTGAAAATGACCACACAAAAAGCAAAATGCAATCTCAGACCAACAGAAAATCTGTAACAAGTACAGGAGACACTGACATGGAAGATATTGGAAGAAACACACCTGAAATTTCTGAAAAGATAGCAAGTGAAGTAAAGAAACAAATCCACAAGGATACAGAGGAAATCAGATCAGAAATAATTTCTCAGGTAAAAAAAGAAATGACAGTCTTAATTTAGGAATTATCCAGCAGCACTAGAGTAGACATACATAAAAAAATACAGGAGCATAGGAAAAAGATGGAAATCTTGAATGAACAATGTAGGAAAGAAATAGAATGCATAAAACAATTTCAAAGAGATATCTGAGAAATTAAAAATTCACTGAAAGCTGGCAAAAACGCTTGAACAAAATTGAAGGTAGAATTTCATACCTTGAAGACAGGATCGCAGCTAGTGATCAAGAAAGAAAAGATCTCTTAAAAATAACAAGGGACCATGAAATGACAGTTTAATAGCTCCAAGATGAAGCAAAGAGAAACAATGTAAGACAAGTATCAATGAAAAAGAATAAGTCAACACAAATTATGTATACATATAAATAAATAATAGCAGAAAATTTCCCAACCATGGAACAGAATCTCACATACAGATAAGTAAGGTATATAGAATTCCAAACAGTCATAACCAAAATAAATCTACAACCAGATATATATTAATCAAGATCCCAGAAATTCAGTACAAGAACAGAATATTAAAACCTGTTAAAGAAACAGATTACCTATCAAGGAAAGTCCGTTAGAATCACAGCGAACTTCTCAACACAAACATTCACGTCGAGAAGACATTGGGCTAATGTACTTCAAGCCATGAAAGAAAACAACTTTGAACCCTGCAAAAATATCTTCTGAAATTAATGGAGAGATGAGATACTTACATGACAAATAACAGCTAAATAAATTCATGTCCACCCAACCAACACTAGAAAGAGTACTGAAAGATATTCTAGATAGAGATAAAAATAGCCAAAATTCCAAAAGCAACAACAGAAAGAAACCACCTGACAGGCAAGCAATTAAACAGAGGGAAAAGCAGGGAACCAACAACAGGAATATAGCAAGACAAAAATAAGCCAATATATATTGGTTATAGCCATCACTTTATAAATAGCCTCAACTCACCAGTCAAAAGAAACAGATTGGATGAATAGATCAAGAAACAAGATATAGCAACATTCTATTTGCAAGAAACATTTAACTCAAAAAGAAGCTGAGCGACTGAAAGTCAAAGAATGGAAAAAAGTACTCCATGCAACAGGAGCCCAGAAAAAAGTGGGTAGCTATCCTGTTTATAGACAATGCGACCTTCAAACCAAAAATGATCAGATGAGGTAAAGAAGGTCACTACATACTTATTAGAGTAAAACATCAAGAGAAAGAAATACCAATCCTAGACATATATGCACCAAATATGGGAGCACACAACTATATAAGATGATAATTAATAGACCTGAAAAATCAAATATTCATTGACAATTGTAACTGGGAACTTTAAAACCACATTGTCACAAAGAGATAGATCAACTGGACAAAAAGCCAGCAAAAATATAACAGAACTGAATCAAACCTGTGAACAAATGGACTTAATAGCAAGGTCTTGGGAATAACCCAAATGCCCATCAACCATGGAATGAATAAAAAAGATGAGATATATACCATGGAGTAACACTCAGCTATAAAGAAGGATAAACTCAAGGCTTTTGTAGGTTAAGTGGATGCAATTTGAGAGCATAGTCACGTGTGAAATAAATCAGATTCACATGGGTAGACATCATATTGTCTCCCTAATATAAAAATCTGAAAGAGTAAATAAGATCCAAAATGTAAAATAACTATTGCAAACTTGAAAGTGGAAAAAACTGCCCAAAAGGAAAGAACTAGGGTGGGGGAAAGAAGAAAGAAAGAAGGGAAAAGATCATATATGTATATAAATATACAATCCAAATATCCAAGAGACTGGTAGTATGTTGCACACTCACAGAATATATTTGTATATATGGATTATACACTATGTGGTACCCCTCAATAATTAAATAGTAAGAATCTATGTGAATTATCTTATTAACTTGAATAAGTAACAATAAAATCAAATGCACAGTCCCATGAAATCTGATTGAAACATCAGTTTTGTAGGTTTTCGCAAATAGATATTGAAATGGCTTTGCTTCTCTGTGTCTTCTTGATCTTGCTATTGTATAATCAAATATTTGAATTTAAAGATGTATGTGATTTTAGATGCAGGTGAACTCTACAGAATATGAAAACATATGTTGAAAGAAGCTTTTGCTAATCTGCAGCTATCACAATGGAATAAACATAGAAAACTAGCTAATTTTGATTGGATATTTCAGAGGGGTTGATTTTTATTTTCCTTTATGTTTCATGGTACAATTGATTGTTATAACTAAAATCCTTTTCATTCTTAGTGCCTAAGAATAAATACTAATTAATGAAATGCATTCTATTTTCCTAGGGTCCGGTGATGAAAGCACTAGTAGAGTTGGGATTGTGTTACTAGTAGGAAAATTAAAATACAGATGACACATAATGCTTCATCTTTTGAGTTATTAATGGATTATCTAATGACCTTGTATAAACAATATTTTTACCTTCTTAAGTCATAGATATTCTAAAAATATAATTCCAAAACAGAAGGTTAAGTACATTTTTGTCAGGTTTTAGAACAGTAATTTTCACTGTAAGGCATTATTGGTTTACCATAAGTAAAACTGTAAAGATTTCTACAAAACTAACAATCTGCAAATGTCTGGTATGCATGTACCAGTGTGCTTGTGTGTGCATGTGTGTGTGTGTGTGTGTGTGTGCATTTTGGCATGTTAGAACTGCTCCCAAAACAAAGGTACAATTTTCACTTAAAGTCATGTATATCATAAATTCAAGGACATACAAGCAAACTCTTTTGCTTGGAAGAATTTTGATTTGCAAACTCCTCTACTCTGATATTTTATTAAATTACTAAAATATCTCGTGTCTGACAACAAAATCAGGGTTCAGAATTTAGTATTTATGCACATGATGAAGCAATTTTTTTTGCTATACTGCAAAGTGGTAGAATTGTGCTGGTTGCATTAACACAGCAATAATAATCCAATTATTTCAGAGAAGCACTTATTTAATTCTCTTGATATTTGTTATTTTCAGATGAAATTTCCAGATGTAATAAATGTTATCTCAAGTTATTAGGTCTTGTGTGTGTTAGTTAAACTGTGATTGGGAAACATCTCCTGTGCACCTGTAGCAGAACTTACACAGTCTCTCATCTGGTGTACTACTCCACTCTGGTCTTACTGCAATGCATCATCTCAAGTCACTGTCTCCTAGGAAATGTACATAAGACATTTTTCCCACCTCGTTTCTCACTATAATTGTTTTAGAGCATTGGAATTGTCAGGTGGCTGCAGGTGTCAGCAGAAGCATAAAGAATGATAAATGTGTGAATTTTCTACTCTTTCACCTGTCAACAGCAGCCAGATTATTCCAGTTAAGATCTATAGAGAGGTCAAATTCATTCATACAAGTAGGAACAAATGGGTTATCAGATAGATGCTAACAAGCACATAATTCTAGGTATGAATAAATGAGAAACATTGCTTTCATAAAAATGTCACCCTAGAGCCCATGAGATAACAAGTAATATCCTAGGAAATGTGGTTTTTATTACACATATAATTTTAATAAGTCAGGAGCTCTGTTTTTAAACTTATATTTGTTCATAATGAAATGTATCAAATCATCCCTGAATTTACAATGTATTAGATAATTTTTGTGTTGTTTTTCCCAGAGGATGACTTAAAACTTGGACAGAAAAATCAGTTTGAGAGCAATTTACTTCAAAAAATTCTTAATATTTAACCTAGAATTTGTTTTTCAAAATTTTTATGCTGCTCTCTCTCTTGATAAAACTAATTGGTCTTAAGGATATATAGATAGCTGAACCTTACAGAAAAGAATTTAAGGATCACTCCATCTTTCATAATTTCCTTTTTCTGTAAAGTCAAATAATAGAAAAATTCTAGCATTTCTAAAATGTAGTTCCTGGATACAATGGAAATGATGAAATAAATGCTCATTAATGATGTCTCCTTACAAACATGAAGCTCCATTTTTTTTAAAAGTTGCAAAATATATGCTTCCTGTCTATAGAATTAATATTCATATGCTCTAATTATTATATAATAAATTCAAATCTACTTATTTAAGCATCATGTAACATACTCAAATAACAAATATTAGCATCCAATTATAGGCAAATTGGAAATAATACATTTCAAATTCTGCCAATGTTATTGTTTGAATTTTGCTAGTGTGATATATTTGCTGTATGACAAAGTGCCCCTAAAATATTTAGTCGTCTGTATACAAAAAGGTTACAGTAGGACAGTGGAGAAGGACAAATAAGCATAGTTGTGTGTGGTAATATTTCATGTGCATTAATTTATAATTTTGAGTGTTCCCTGTTGGAGACCACTATGAAGTGGCTCTGAGCAGGATTTAAAATTAAATAATTGGCTTTCTGTTTTTCTGTGAGCCTGTCCAAGGCCTAGGCCCCTTGCCTGGCTATGGGAGCTGATTCATAGTAAGTGAACCTCTATGAATCACTAGTCCTGGCTGAGGTCTGTAGTGGCCCATGAGGTCAGAGATACCTCAAAGGGCAAGATAAGGCCACAGCTGAGGACACCTGGCTCAGACTCAATTAAACAGATAGAGACTGCACCTGCAGTCCTGTACCCACCATAAATGCCATCATGGAGATAAGACAGTTCTCCTCAATCGGCACAATTTACTACTTGGAGAAGAAGTCTTTGAAGTGACTCCCAAGGTCCTGCTCATTTCCACGCTTTCCTCAGTATCCCCTCTCTTTGTCTGCTATGGAAATAAATAGGGGCAGCCGAGAGAGGCTCTTTGTCTTAGACCACATGATAGCCTCAGAGTCAAGAACTCTGCAAGGGGCTTTGATCCTCCTGGAGCCCTAAAATCATACCATTTGTCTCATCTATTTAAACCTTTGCCATACACTCATTTGGGAGATTGGGGATCTAGGCCAGGTCCCTGGTAGTTCCCCTTCTCTATCTTTTGATGCAAAAATTTATCTGAGACAGATTCCTTCCTCAATAGATAATACTATAATTCTCTATTTCACTTAGATCAACAACAAGGTACTGGTTCTAATAGCAGAAGTATTATCCCTGCTATGGAGTAAGAAATTGTTTTTCCAAACCACTGGAGGTTGCAACTGATATGTACCATCAGAGACTGAAATCCTTGGAGTGGATCTGAAGTGTGCCAATTCAGGGTAGAAATGACATGTAAGATTTGATCAGGGGATTTATTGACATGGAGTCAATCTTTAATGACATAGAATTTTACTTCCCAACAGGTAAATTTGAAGATATTAGAACCATACTTCCACGATGGTTCCTTTATATATGCAGGGAAGACAGTACACAGTATATGTGATCCAGTTCCTAGAAATGCCATAGCACAGCACTGAGGGGGATATGCACATGGCCAGAATCTAGCGGATATTGGAATAGATGAATGCATGTTGTATTAGAAAAGCCTTTAGTTATTACTCGGAAGCCCTGGTATCTTTCAGTCAAAAAGCACTGAGGGATAATGTAGTGTGCAGTGTATAGTCAATGTTCAGAATTGGGGAAATCTATAGTCTTCAGCTTTCAAGTATCAACAGAAATATTTGAACTCCAGAACTGTAGAACAGAAATATCAGAAGCAGATTAGGTGTATTCACTGTACAGGGAATCAAGTTGAAAATAGGAGCAAAGTGCTACTGATTTTGGGCTAGTCATACCGCTTCAGATTTTGGAGCTAATGTTCACATAACTGTAATGCTTGGAAACACTGTTCTGGGTTAGCTTTTCTTCAGGCTTGAGAAAAGTAGCTCGATTGCTAGAACCATGAGAACTGGCAGAACTTGTGTTGCTTGAGATTTCTAGGATGCAAAAAAATGCTGTATGAGCTCATGGGTAAATCCTATAGGAGAGCCACAGTGTGGACATAGGGTTATCAGAAACAGCTTCAGGCTTTGGTGGTATCAGACATTATAGGATGTGATCATGGGCTTGCATATGTTTTAGAACCACAGCCACTTATCTTGAACACTGCAGAGACAGATATGCAGAAGAATAACAGAATAGGCACAAAAACAACACTTCCTATGATGGAAATAGTATATCTGAGATGGATTCAAGTAGGTTTAGAAGGCATATGTGGCCTTGGCTTTGAATAGCAATAACTTCCCTACTGCATAGACATTTTTTTCATTAGCTCATATATGAATCCTTCATGGAATTACTGTACTTGGATGGCAGCAAAAGAGGAAACCTAGTTCACAATAACATCAGTAGGTTGGCATGAGCAGATAAGATTTTGCTGCTGCAAAAGAGCACAACTCAAAGGTGCCTCTGAGATGAATAAGTGAAGGGAAATTCTTGCACAGTGGAAAGACATTGGAAATGGACATAGGGCTGTCTACTTTGTGAAGGAGAAATGGCTCATGGCAGTGGTATACATAGGGTCTTGGTAGGTAGCAATTCACTCCAGTGGGTTGATCAGGATACAAGAAATCAAGTTTGGAAAATTAGAGACAAGCAAAATGGGGAGAGAGACGTGTGGATCATCCTATGGAGGTGGGTACAATGTTGGTGGATATCTGTTTTTCCCATCATTGTCACCGGAGCACATTCATCCTAGTGGAACAAGTGAACAACATGTAAAGGAAATGACATTGATATGCAGAAGCATCCAGCCTCCACTTAGGTGTTGTGCATGTTGAGTAGGATACATGGGCATAGGGTTGGAGGCTGTGGATGGCATGAAGGCCATGGAACACATGTGCTGCAGATGAGAAGGGAGCAATGACTGGGTGATAAGCAGGGGAGATTGATGGCTATCAGATACAACTTTTGACCTTACTGTCCTATTTTTGCAAACAAACTTTTAAAGGAATTATGATCAATCTCTAATACAATGACTTTTGGAAGAAGAGAGTGGACTTAGATAGGGTCATGAATAATCCTGAGCAGGAAGAGAAGTGGGCAAGGTGGACACTACCAGTCCATGTCCCACTTTCTCAGCACTCATGTTTGGAGCTGGGCTTGACCAACCACACCTGCCATTCAAGTTGATGAGTTTTTTTGTTTGTTTGTTTGTTTGTTTGTTTGTTTTTGGCAAAGAGAAATAGGCTATTCCTATACACAAGGCAAAGTGGAAGTGCCAGAGATTTGATTCTGGAAGTGGTTCTCAGCAACAGTAAGATAGAAGTTTGGTGGGTAGGATTCCCAGTTTCTTGACAATCACCTGAAGGCATTTTGTCATAATCTATTTGCTGCTATAATCGGGAATTCTCTTCATTGCAGAATTTTCTTGTGTACAACAAAAGCTAAGACTGAATAGCTTTAAAAAATGAAACATCATTTCTGGTTTTTTTTTTATTTTAATTTTTTATTTTTTATTGAGAAGGAGGCTTAAAAGAAGGAGGCTGAGAAGTTCAAGATTAAGGCACCAGCTTCTGGACACTTTGCTGTAGATGGCACTGTCAAAATTTCTTCACCTGGCAGAGATAGAAAGCTAAGAGCAAAATGCTACCTGAAGCATCTTTTATAAGGGCCTTCGTCTTCATATATGAGAGGAGTTCTAATAGTCTAACCACTTTCTAGAGCCCTCATCTCTCAGTATCTTTATAGTAACCATCAGTTTTCAACACCTAGATTTGGGAGTTAACACATTCAAACCATAGTAGCAGAACACCTAGTCTGACTAAGCTCTGGCTGCTCACAGTGGCACCTGGCTCAGAAAGGCTCACTTGTGGAGGTCCCTTCCTTCCTGAAATCACTTGTCACAGAATCCACTTCTTACCTGGTCTTCTCATCGGGTCTTCTCAGATGATATAATCCAAGATACACTTTAGAACAACTTAATTTCTTCTTAAAGAGGACATCCTATCTAAATTTTACATAAGTGGCTTGACTCTGCATGTGGATAATTTACCAACACTATGCTTTTCCCATCTAGATTCTTGTTTCCTTGCCTCACCCCATCCTGACTTCAGAAACATCAAAAGAACAAAAACCAAATAGCAATGCAGGAATCACAAAGATCAGCAGAGAGTATCAAGTGTGCTGCACGAATGAATTCCAATTGTAAATATTTATAAGTTTTTCTTAACTTTTGCTGTTTTAAGGAATGGCCTCAGGCTCTTAAGTGTTTAGAGATCACACATTGTGTTTATGTTTTGTAGCACCATCCTTGTTAAATTACAAGGTAAGGTAATTATATTTCCTCCATGTGTGTGGAAATGAATCTTGGAATGTATGTATTTATATCTGAAAACTAAAAAGAACAAAAACATTAAATGATAAAATAAGTTCAAAAGGTTAAATTTTTCTAGTCCAGTTTTCCAAATAAATTTTTCATCCATTGATTTTTTGAGAGAAATCATGTGGCTGTGTGTAAGTAGATGTTAAAATAAAAAATTATTAATGTAAATTTATACTATGTAAAATGAGTAATTTATGAAAGAGTTTTGCCCTAGAATAAGTTACAGGACATTACGGTGGTCTTACATGGCAGAAAGCCGAAGTAAAAACAACACCCTGATGACCACGTCCTCCTCCTTCTCCTTCAGCCCTGAGTACAACTTCCTATTTTCTTTCCCTTACACGGGAAGAAAATTCCAATCAGTTCCTTGCCCATCATCAATGTCTACCCCAAGCACCACTTCCAGTCATAGGTCAGATCTACCCCTCAACTCCCTGTTTCCTTCAGAGATAGCCCAACCCCCACAAGTTGTGGGCTCCTCTCTGCATCCTCAATAAAGGTGTTCTTTCCTTTTTTTTGTTTTTTTTTTATTTTTTCTATTTTTTTTTTTTTTTTTTACTTTTTGCTTCTCTATTGGGCCAGAAAACTCTAACAATTTACTTTATGCAATACTAAGTAAAAAACTGAGCATATTTGAGGAACTTGTATGTTTGGTGAATTTATGCAAAATTGCTAATGCGATTAATGTCAGGACTGTAAAGATAAGTGCTTGTGTCCATTAAGACTTGTGAAGCCTTATCAGTGCCACTAAAGCTGAGCCACTGGAGACTGGAAATGAAAGGTTGATAATTTCATACATTACACTTGAGAAAGATATGGGCTGTTAATTTTACATCATATTCTACTAAGCAAATGGAATTAGTAATAGTGAAGGACAAAAAAAATTGATTTTTTTAGTGCATGTTGAGTTTTGCTAATGAAATCAGACAGTTTCGTTGAAAATGCACAAACTTTGGAATACATAATCATCAAGGAGCTCTTGTGTGCTCAAAGTTAAAATCATTTTACACTGAGTAGAGATAGATCGTTTGTCTTTTAAAACAAATATCATCATAATAGTGTTGGAGAAAGTTCATTCCAAATCACTTTCCATTTAGATTTGTAAAAACTTCTATTATTTTTTAATTAGGAATCTTTCCATTCTGGGAAGTTAAGTAAGTTATTTTTTTTTTTCTATTCCTGGGTTTCCCCAGACATTTTCCACAAATCTTTGTTTCTGGCAAAGGATGGCTAAATTGGATATTTGCCATGAAATAGGTAAATGGATTTTCCTCTCATTAACAAATAATACATTATTTTTCAATCGACCCTTTCCTAATGTTCATTTCTCCCTATAAGCTACATGTAGGATGATAATAAATTCATCCACCTTCATGTCACTATATTTTTTTTTACTGGGAATCAAACTCATGACCTCATGCTTGTCAGGCAGGTGCTGTGCTAAGCTGTATCACCAGCATTCGTGTCACTATTATCAACTTCCTTGCTTAACAGTCCCACTGACCTAGGCAAATGGCAAAAGACATCCGAGAGGAAAAACGTCCAGGTCTAGGATATACCTCAGCACTGAATTGGAATTCCTGATGTTTCCCTATTTAATATGTTTTCCACAATCTCATCGAGTGGCTTTCAATTCCTGTACTATCATCACATTTCTACCTCTAACGCCTCAGTTGTACTCGGCACATTGCCTCATCTAGAATTTGACATACAAATATAAAACCCTATTTCCATAGTGGCAGTTCCAACATCCTGTCAAGCTTTAAAAACTCTTCCCTATGTGACTCACCATTTTCATTTATCCTTGTATATTTCTGACATCAGTGTTAATTACCATTATCATTAACTAAATTCCCCACTAAGTCTTCTATATTTCTTTACCTCTTTGAGGTTCTGTCCTATTTTTCTGTCTATATCTACCACCCAGGTGAGCCTCTTCTACTTTAATGTCTTTGTCACTTGCAAGCTGATCACCAGCAGTCACATATCTTTGTCTTATAGACTGTAACTGCAAAGTTCACTCTGCAGGTATTTTATTAACTGGTAATCAAATAACCACTAAACGACATTGCTGGCTTCAGATTCACTCAGAAGGATGCAATGATAATAAATGCAGCTTGTCAGCATTAGCTGTTTCTCATCCATGGAATCTATGGCAGCTACCCCACAGTGCTGTGGGGACTGTGATCTCTGGAGAAATTTTGGCTGACTCACAGGTTGGCTCAGTTGACCAGCTGAGGACTCCAGGGACAGCACTCACTCCAGTTCAGGTTCCTCATAATTTAGGGTAATGGAGATCACAGTTACACTTCACCTTGGAAAGGTTTTCTGAGAACTAAGTGAAATAAAATCATGTGAAAGAGCCTCCAGTAAGCATACAACTCAGGTTGTTAAGTTTATTATTCTGTGTTATCTATAATTACCTTTTCATTATTTTATGTACACATGCTGAATTGTGCCTTAAAAGTCCATCTGAATTGCTGTTTCCTCTGTAGCTTCTTCTGATGCTGTCCTGTGACCGTTCGTCTTGATTGTCAGTTTGAGGTAAAAGACACCTAAGAGATTAGTAAAGCACACCTCTGGGTGTGTCTGGGTGCATAATGAGTGTGCTTCCATGATGACTGGTATGTAGAACAGCAAACTGATGGGGGAGACATGCCTTGAATATGGGTTTCACCACTCAATAGAGTTGTGGGCCAGATGAAATAGAAGAAGAAGAAGGAAAAGTCAGCCAGTGCATGATTTTGCTCTCTCTGGTTCTCAATTTTTTTTTTAATTTTAAAGAGAATAAAACAAAACAAAACAGAACTGAACAAAGCAGATCAGAACAAAACAATGCAAGCAACACAGGATTTCAAAACAAGACAATAGGACATCAACAGTGGCTACCATAATGTCTCGTTTTCTTCAAAATAGTTGTCCATATCTTCACACACAATGAATTGAAACAAAACAAAATAGTATAAAACTGATAAAAACAAAAGAATGAAAGTATTACCAGCCTTCAAAACTAGACAATAAGAAAATCAACAAGGTTCTGAATGTTGTGAAATGAGCAAAGGCTTTACCACATGTTTCTCACTATGATGACTCTTCTTCACCATGGGCCTGGAAGCAACGAAGCCAAGTGACAATGGACTGAGGCTTCTGAAACTATGAGCCAAAATAAACCTTCTCTTCTAAATTGCTATTTTCAGATATTTTGTCACAATAATGAGAAGGTAACTAACACATCTTCTCAATTCATATTCCAGCAGGTTGTGACCAGCATCATTATCATATTAGTTAAGTTTTATTTCCATGTTTATCTTTTATATGAAAACATCTACACAAAAATACACCAGTTCCTAAACTCAAAAATCAAGCAAACTTCACAGTATATAATGCATGAAAAATACTATGAATAAACAAATTTTGGTAAAAGAATATTTTTAAAAACTTACTCATGAAAGAAAATTAGTACATAAAAGTATAATCATTGAGTTTGGAAAACATAAATGATTATGTACTAGGTATAAATTTTTGGTAGATATTAGAAGATCTGTTGGTTATTTGATGGAAAGTTTCTAACTCATGGAGAATATAATATGAAATATTTAGTACGTAGAATATTCTTATAATGGTTATTGTTTCAACTTACAAAAAATTGTGTGTTGGCAGCCATTAGTCAAATGTTGTTGAACACTTGAAATGGGGTGAGTCCAAATTGAGGTATGCTTTAAATATAAAATAGATTATGGAGTTAGAAGAGGTAATATGAAGTAAGGATTATAAAATACCTCAAAAGTTTTTGTTCATTATTTATTCAAACTATATTTTCAATATATTGAATTAAATCCTATTTGTTATAATTATCTTCCTTTTTCTTTCCTCTGGATGGTCACTAGAAAATAAAAATATACATTACATACATAGTTGGAAGTTTATTATTGTGGGAAGTGATGAAAAAGGCAATGAGTCCCGTATTGGCCAGGTTCTCATTGTTTGGACAATAAGTTGACAATTTAAAAGAGGGAAAGTTTATTTTGGCTCACTGTTTCAGAGGTTTCAGTCCATGATTGGCTTGCTCCAAGGCAAAAATATCACAGCAGAAAGATATGGTGAAGAAAAACTGCTTAACTCATAGCAACAAGAGAGTAGGGTGAGCAAGAAAGAACCAGAAAGAAAAGGGCCAGAGATCAGATATTTTCCCCAAAGTCATGTTCCCATGACCCATCCACAGAGATGGTGAAGAGAATTTTCCTAATCTCACAGGAGTCCATTTATTCACAGGTTTGTTTTAATTCTATTATTCGTTTGTTGATCTTTTGGTTGGCTGATCTACCTAATTGTGAGAGTAGCCTATTAAAGTCCCCCACTATGAAGCCTGGCGTGGTGGCGCATGCCTTTAATCCCAGCACTTGGGAGGCTGAGGTAGGAGAAGCATTGTGAGTTCAAGGCCAGCTTGGGCTACAACGCAAGTGCAAGGCTGGTCTGAGCTACATAGTGGGACCCTGCCTCAAAAAACTAGGGCCGGGAGTTTGGCTCAGCGGCTTAAGCACCTGCCCTGGCAGGTGCGAGGTTATGAGTTCGATCCCCGGTAAAAAAAAAAAAAAATTCCCCCACTATGATTGTGCTAGTGCTTATTTGATTTCTCATGTCCATTAGTATTTTTTTAAGTAGTTGGGTGCACCAGTGTTTGGTGCATATCTATTTATGATTGTTATTTCTTCTTCTTGGAGTCTTCCTTTAACGAGTACGTAGTGAATCTCTGTGTCTTTTGAGCTGTCTTGATTTGAAGTTCACATTGTCTGAAGATATAATAGCTACCCTTACTTTTTTCTGGGATCCTGACACATGAAATATTATTTTCCATCCTTTGACTTTCAGTTTATAAATTTCTTTTTGAGTTAAATGTTTTTCTTGAATGCAGCATATTGTCATATCTTGCTTCTTGATTCATTCTGCCAGCCAGTTTCTTTTGGTTGATGAGTTGAGTCCGTTTACATTGATGGTTACACCTGATATATATTGTCTTTTTTCTATTTTTTTTTTCTTTTTAGTTCCCTGTTTTTCCCCTTTGTTTAATGCTTTCCCTGCCAGGTGGTTTTTTAGTTTTTTTACTAATTATTATTATTTTTTTAATTTTAAAAAGCAAAATAGGAAAAAAAGGTTAGAAATGATACAGAATTTTTTTTAAAAAGTAGGAAATTAACACTAGGTAATATATTGCATATTGTTATCTTATAAGTAGTTGTTCAGCTTACAAGATCTAGTCACAAAATTAGTCAATCAAACAATGTTCTTTTTGATGAACTAACAGAGATTGGTAGTATAGTTATCTATTTTGCATACATATACACACATACGTTTATATATATTTACTGTTTATATGTGGAAATCAGTATGGAGATTCCTGAGAAAACTGGGATTGAGAGTCCCATTCAATCCAGCTATTCCCCTTTTGGGTATGTTCCCAGAAAAATTGAAATGTCATGCCACAGCAATATATGTGCACGCATGTCTACAGCAGCACAATTTGTGATAGCTAAATATTGGAAACAACCCAAATTCCATCAACTGCGGACTGGTGACTTCTTTCTAGTTGTGTTCTTGTGGTTGTGGTCTTTGTTTTCTTTTTCTAGTACATGCTTCTGTACATTCTGAAGAGCTGGCTTAGTGGCCACAAATTTCCTTAGGTGTTCTTTTTCATGGAAGTATCTTATTTCTCCATCAATTTTGAAAGATTATTTTGTGGGTACATCAATCTAGGTTGGAATTTGGGTTTTCTTTGGATTTTAAATACCTTACTCCAAGCTCTGCTTGATATGAGGATATGTGTTGAGAAGTCTGCTGTGACTCTGATGGACTTCCTTTTATAGGTGATTTATTTCTTTTTTCTGACTACTTTTGCTATTTTATTCTTGTGCTGTATTTTTGCAATCTTGATTATTATATGCCTTGATGTAGATTTATTTTGGTCATGGCTGTTTGGAGTTCTACATGCTTCATTTATTTGTATGTCAAATTTTTTATCCAGGCTTGGGAAGGTTTCTGCCATTATTTTGTGAAATTGTTTTGTTTTGTTTTGTTTATCACATTTGCACTCTCTCCAGCTTTCTCACTGAACACAGTCAAACTTATGTAGTTCTCCTTTGCTTCATCTTGCAACTGTTGGATGGCTTTTTCATGGTCTCTTGCTATTTTTAAGATTTCTACCTTTTCATGATCACTGTCCACAATTCTGTCTTTAAGATCTGATATTCTACCCTTACCTTTGTTCAATCTGCTGAATACACTTTCAGTGGAGGTTTTAATTTCTTGGATTTGTGATAGGATCTGTTTCATGTATTCTATTTCTTTCCTATGTTGGGCATTTCTGGTTTTGATCATTTTCCTAGACTCTTGTATTCTTTTATCTGTGTCTACTTCTAATATCTTCTATTTTGATCATCATTTTGTTTTGAATCTGAGAGATTATTTTCTTTGTAGCCCTTTCCACTTGTTGTTTCACTTTTGTTGCTAAAATTCTAGAAAGTTCCAGAGTTTGACTTTCAATTTCATCTATTTCATTGTGCTCTGGGCTTGTCCTACGTGGGCTGGGAGTCTTTTGTGTCTTGTTATTTTCTATTTTCTATTTTTAATTTAATTTAATTTAACTTTACTTTATTTTATTTTTGATGTTGATGTTTGCTGATTTCTTATGGTAGATAACTTTATCACTAGTTTCCCTAGGAGATATCTGTTCTTTGGGCATGTCTTCTAGACATAGGTGGTTCTTTGTGTCTATCCCAAGAACCTACCTTCAAATATGTTAACAATATAAATTAGTAAATTTAGTTAATTAGTTGTTAGATTCAACACCTAGTCCTTTGGTGCTGGACTATGTTAAGTTTACAGCCCCATACAATCACAGTGTTATCATACAAGGGAGAAAAGTGGAATAGAACATATATGGCATCCTAGTTAAAGTGGTACTGTTAACAATAACAATAACTACTGAGAAACTGTGGAAACTATTACCCTGATACCTTTAAACACAAAGGCAAATTCTACAATTATATAACAAAGTGCAATATATACCATGCAATCTTATGCAGTGATTTTCCCTTACTAGAGTGATTTTTCCCCTATTGTTTGTGTGTGTGTGTGTGTGTGTGTGTGTGTGTGTGTGTGTGTTGGGGGGGTCTTAAAACAGGTAGAGGACAAGAAAAAATGATGAATAAGGTCAAATATATTAGTATTAAGGTTGCAAGTCAAAGGGTGGTCACGTGGTTTTGGGAAACTGGAGGATACAGGAGGGAAAGAATGAAAGGAAAAGTGATGTAAGAATGAAAACAAAAAAGAAATGCAAGAAATCTGAATAGCAAAACAAAGAAGGGAGAGAGAGAAGAAAAAAAGAATAAAAAGGAGAAAAAAAGGATAAAAAAGAGACCAGAAAAAAATTTTAAAAAATAACCACAAAATGCAAAACAAGACAAAACCCAACCAGACAAGGAGCAGGTTAGCCAATCAGATAAAGAAGGGAGAATAAAAGTGGTAAGATTTCTCTGGTGTTCACAGTTTTTTGGTAGTGTCCAAGATAGATTCCAGAAATATGCAGCATACTGCAACCCAGTTTGCCATGGAATTTGTGCTGATCTTTCCTCTGGATGTGGAAGATGGGGCTGGTCTTCTTTTGGTGGAGTTCACCAGGGCACTTTAAAATAGAATGGTAGACCCACCCACTTCTATTCTGTCTGTGTCCCAAAGCTCAACACTGGTTCACCTAATTTGCCAACTGCTTGTTCCTCACCGCTGCTTCAGAATTTTCCATGCTGCTGGTCTTGGCTAGACTTTCATGTGTACTGTGCCACAGCCTGGTCTCACTGGTCACAACTGTGTGCTCTTTCCAGAGCCTGGCCTGTTTTCCCTTGTTGCTCCATTCCCTACAAATGTGTGTGCATCTGTGCCTGGTTCCACCTAGTCTGGTCTCACTGAGGTGCCCTGCCTGCTGCAGGCATGTCTACACCCAGGCTTGGGACACCTGGTCTGGTCTCCCTGATTTCTCTGTCTTCTGCAGGCATGTGCGTGCCCATGCCCAGGTTTACCTGGTCTGGTCTCACTGACTGTTCCACCTGTTGCCTGAAGTGTGCACCCACACCAAGACTGCTTGATCTGGTCTTATTGAGTTGCTCTGTCCATTGACATTCACATTCTTGCTCAAGTTTGAAAATCCATTCCATAAAATGTGCTTTGTTCTCCATTTGTCCCCAAAGGATGAAAGACAGTGTCAGTAAATAAGGAGTCAAAGAACTGGATGGAAATGAATAGTGTATCTCCTGTGGGGAAACGCAATAGAACTTTATCTACAGGAATATGGTAAAATTATTGGAGGACACACAGGACAAGTAACTCTTAGTGTTGCCACCTACCCTGTGACTGAGATTACATGAGATTACCTGTACTACTAGATGAGGGAGGAGATAAAACAAGAGTAGATATTGTCTCTTTAAAGATTTGTGTGATTCATCTTCTTTCAGTGGATGTTATATTGTCCTGAACGTATTTAAAAAACAAATACTGCATTATTCATAAATGTATGGGGTGGTATTTTAGCCATTAATTAATATGTAGGAAGATAAGATGATTTGTCTAATTAATTTTTCTTTTATGATACAAAGCATGTTCATCTTACATAATGCACACTGAATTCTTTAAAGAAAACACACCTCTTTGTGAGTTAAAATGTGTCACATTAATATATGATTTTAAGAGCTTGTGTAGATTCTTATCTCAAAGTTCAGATTCTTACCAAAAAATGATTAAGATTATAACAATAAAAACTAGTAAGTTAGGATGATAGCATGTGGTGCTCAATATGTAAGAAATTACAAAGTATGGGAGACCACCAAGCTACACTCTCCTGAGAACGAAACCGCTTGCTTCAAAGTTCACCTGACCTTTTCTTCAACCCTATTCACTGAGATATGCAGAGCTGGCTATTTTGAAGTAAATGTTCCTTGAATTGACCAGAAGACTGTGATCAATTAGGGTGAGGTGCAGATGACTCTCAGCATAACAAAATGAGTCAGAATTGCTCCCTGATGGAATACAGGCTTGAACAAGAGCCTATGAGATTCCAGGGCTAGCACATGAGATAACATCTCAGCTGAGGCTAAGAGAATCAAAAAGAACTATAGCAAATAAGTAATAAAGATACATACATCAAGCTATTCATTGCACCACTAGATGGAAGACCTCTGTACCTGATGCAAAAATGCCCTCTTTCTCTTTACAGCCTTGCCTGAAAAGTGTCTCTTTCCTAGCACTCTTCCTTGACTGCTACTCAACTCCCTGACTGATACAAATAAAAACCATTATTTCTTGGACTTGTGGCCTTTGGTTCCACAGAGAGCACTGGGTCATCCCAGAGCTCCTCATCCACAAAATTTTCTCTTTATTTTTCATCCATATGTCTTATTCCCAGGTGGATGGCTGATACCCTCAATGGGGGTTTTGGTAACAAACACTTTGTCTTGCTCCTGAAATCCAAAGGGAAGCTAGAACTTTTTAAATACCAGATTATTTAATTAACTTTTAGAGAGAAATAATGCATTCATCCTTCAGGGCAAGACTTGCTAATTAACAATGGGATATTAACTAAAAATAAATTACACTGCATTTCCTTTGGAACTAAAAATTATATTGAAATTTAATACTCTGTTAGTTTACCATAATTAAAGTTCTTTGCTTATTTAGCTTGCTAACCATGGTATTTGTGTAAGTATGGTATTTGTGAAATAATTTATATATGCATATTCAACACAGTCTATTCCTTAGTATGATTATAGTTTAATTTATGGAAGTCAAAGGATACTGTTTTTTTTTAAACAATGAGGGATTCCAGGAAATATAACCTCAAAATATGGTACCCTCGTATCCTGATCATTTTTCAATTAAAGGAACTTAAAGAACAGCAGGTGCTGGAAGGAATTTTGCTCTGCTTTGGTGTCCTCTTGTCTACTTAAAGGACCCACCAAGGAAAAAAGCAATCCCTTTTATTCCTTCCATGAATTTTTATTAACTAATTCCTACTACAGAATGAAAGATAAGTCTATTAATATGCCTGCACAGACCTTTGTCCCACTCCCTGTTGCCTTCCATTTTGGTCCCATTCAGTATTCCAAAGAGAATAATTTACAATTCATTGCCTGTTTTAGGGAACCAATGGACTTCTTTCCAGGCCATAGTGTTTTCTGAAGCCTATTAAATTCCTCTAAAATTTATTTACAATTCCTCTAAAATTTGTCATTATTCCACATTCTCCTGTTCCCCCAGAACACAGACATACAAAATTCTGACTCATGTTGGATTCATGAATAATTACTCTAAGTGAGTGCCCCATTTTTTATATTAAATTTGTACTTTTCATGCTACTTAACCTGTCTACTATCAAGTTATTCCAGTGAACACTCAAAGGGCAAAGGAACACTTTTCCTTTCCCTCTAAAATATCAAATGAAAAATCTACACAAGCTTCACATACAGCATACATAAAGCACAAGTCATTACTTAGTCTCTGATGCACACAACCAGGTACAGATATAAAACTGCAGGAGAGTTTTGTAAATAGTGATAGCTGAAAATCTAGCCTAGAAATTGCTTTGTTTTTCCATTACTTGGTTTTAAAAATTATTTTGCTCTACAACCCCTATTGTCAAACAAAGTTTTGTATTTTATTATTTCTACTGGTTGTAAAGTATAACTACATACCCTACACAAGCATGTCTGCATCTTTGTGATTTTTTGATTTGGACATCACTTTTCTTGGTGGTTACTCTATTCCCAGAATCCAGAACTGTGCTTGACACATTTAGAGATTGAAAATAATTGCAGAATAAATGGATCAATGAATGAATAATCCAACATGGTTGAAATATAAGTGTACATTCTTCAAGCACTTTTCCACAAATATGTCATTTATCTATGTGTTAACAAAGAGTAGATGACAAGTTTATTTGCCAAGTTAGA